>JABUQX010134863.1:25000-26986 GCA_015478945.1 Trachelipus rathkii | reverse complement strand
CAATAATAAATCATTACAGGGAAAATTTCTTCAGTAACGACAATTTTATGTCCCTTCACTTAAGCGACGAGTGATCGAAACCCATATTGACGAGGCGAATCCGCCGTTCTTATGTGTTGCAGCGGAAAAAGCTTGCCTTACCACTGAGCCAACGTGAACTCATAAATATATATACCTTATATATATATAATAATATTAGTATATATATATATTATATACTATATATATATATATATATATATATATATATATATTATATATATAGTATATTATATTATATAATATATATAATATTATATAATATTAATTATATATATTATATATATTTATAATATTATTTTCACACCTTTCTCCACTTCTTCACCAATCGCCTCGTGTAGGGTCATTTCCCATGTCGTTTGCAAATGCTTTCCACAGGACCCTCTCTCGTACAGGTTCGATGTTGTCCTTCCAAAACTACTGATCCCAAGCGTCCATCCTCGTCTTCGCCACAGCCGTCCGCCACTCCATCCTTTCCATTCTTCCTTGGTTTCGTGTCCGCTCGGGGTCTTCTACCTGCAGGCTGCCATGCATAAAATCTGGCCGGGTATCTATCTTCATCCATCCTTCTGATGTGTCCATACCATCTCAGTTGTTGTCTCTCGATCAAATCCTCCACCGCCTCGACCCCCCAACTCCTCTCTTATCTCAGTATTCCTTCTTTCCTTCTTTCTGGTCACTCTCCCTACTATCAACTCAACACCCTCATCTCGCCGCCACGCACTTTATATCCTTGTATCTGGTATGTAAGTGTTCCACTAGCTCCGACCCAAATAAAGAAGTACCGTCTTCAGAATTCGTGGTATAATAAGTGTTTTAACCTTTCTCGTTCACATGTCTGTTTTCTCAGGCAATGATACACGACCAACTCATCTAGATAGTTCATTATTCTTTCCTCTATTTCACCCTCCATCATTTCACTGCTGTTTTTTTACCGTAATCCCAAATATTTTATTAAAGTTTCCTTCGCATTCTTTTATATTTCTTTTCCCCACGCCCGAATTCCTATGTTTTAAGTTCCTCTCCCTCCCTTAGGCTATTTCATCACTTCAGTCTTTTCTCATTATTCATTTTCTTCAAACCTCCCTTTCCGTCGCACTAGCACCTCCTCCCATCTGATCAGCACTCTCTGTTCTCTGTAACGTCTCACTGTCTCTTGCAAGCTCAGAAGCAATATGTCTCGCAATATCCATTACAACAATCTCCTCTCCTCTACACCAAATCTCTCGCATTACACCTTGTCCAATACAGAATGATCAACAACAATGGTGACAACCACTCCTGCCCTTGTTTCTAACACCTTCTTCACTCCAAAACCCAGCTGTCCGTTATCCCCATCGCTGTCCTGACGGCACTTCACTACTGTGTAAAGTTCCGCCTTCTTATCACTCTAATCAACTGGGTTTCTTATCTGTAGTTAACGATCTCGAGTGTCATTACCCAAATTTTACCCTTAGGTACGCAACTTGTTTCAAATGCCTTCTCTAAATCCCCAACAAAAAGCCCACTATACATTTCATTATCCCACTCCCCAGCTCTCTCTACTCATCATCTTCAGAGAAATATCAGATGGAAAATTTTTCCCGCTATCTGTACCTCGTCCGGCCTGAATCCCATACTGTTGCTTCATTTCAGCTTGTCTTGCTACTTCCCGTCCTGAGCCTTTTCTCCAATATCCTTTCATATAACTTCATGGCATGCGGCAGCAACGATATGCCCCTATAATTGGAACAGTCGCCCCTATCTCCCTTTTTGAACACCGGGCATACTATCGCCCTGCCCCACTCCGCAGGTACTCTCTCCACTCTCCAGAAATCATTAAACATCCTTAACATCCATCGCATGACCTCCTCACATCGCATTATCTCCACCGGCAGCCCATCACATCCTGGACTCTTCCCATTTTTCATATTCCCCATTGCCATCTCCAACTCTTCCATTGTTATC
>JABUQX010134863.1:17500-20000 GCA_015478945.1 Trachelipus rathkii | reverse complement strand
AGTATATTATATATATATATATATATATATATATATATATATATATATATATATATATATTATATATATATATATATATAAGTATATATATAAATCAATTATCATCATCTTCCACCTTCTCTCCCCAAGACTGGGGGTAAGGTGCAATACATGCACTAGAAACAGAAAAGTAGGAGAAGAATATGACGCAAGTCGAAAAGAGAGCTCAGACTTACCTTTGCCTTTATACCTTTTAGTGAGAACTCGTCGCAGTCAGAAAATCCACCCTAGAGCTTCACGGCACCACGGACCGACCCTTCAATATGGCACTCCTCAATGTAGAGTTCATCCTTTGACCAAGGTGGGCCACAATCATACCACCTCACGAAACCCCGCCATTCACTTCTATTATGCACTTTTTTTCTCGCCTCTGCCAAACTCACACTCCTCTCCTCCAGGCATTCCTTTACTGACTCAATCCACTTTTTCTTCTGTCTCCCAGCCGGTCGATTCCCAGCCCACTCACCACTATGCCTCCGCAATGCCAACCGACTATCATCCATCCTTTCCTCATGACCAAACCATCTCAATGTACCTTCATTTATTCTCTCATTTACTCCTTTCTTCAAACCACACACAACTCCCTAATGCGCTCATTTCTCATTTTATTAATTTTTCTCATATCTAACACACCCCTAAGATTGTCCATCTGAACATAGTGAGTTAGATCTATACCTCTTATTCCAGACCATAGTTTCACTGCTATACAGTAGCCCATTTAACAACATAGCCTCATGTACACCCTTAGCGCACTCAATGCACCAAGGATTTAATTGCATCAGCCACTTCGACTCCATTCACAATTTTCCTACTACACTCTGCATCATCATCCGTTCCCCTTTTCATCCAACATATATCCTAAAAGATTTAAACTCAGACACTTGTTCCAGTTGCTCATCATCCAACATAACTTCACTCAGAGGAGTGTCCTCACTCACAACCATAACCTTACTCTTATCTACGCTTACTTTCAAACCCCTCCTTTTACACACCCTGCCAAATCTCTCTACCAATCCCTTCAAACTCTCTTCAGATTCACCACACAAAACTAAGTCATCCGCATATAATAAATAGATAGGGCACCATTCTCTCTCTTCTATTCTCTATCATTCTAGCACCTTCCCCTGCCACCCCCACCTTTAATTCTTTCATAACCCTATCCATACATAAATTGAATAACCAAGGAGACATTACACATCCCTGCCTCACTCCGCTATTAATATTAAACCAATTACTTTCAATTCCTTATTCTTCTAACACGCTTTACTACCGTTATAAATATATAGTTTTGATTCCATTCAGAAGCCTACCATCAACACCATATATCACTAACAAATGCAATAAAGCTTCCTTTCTATTCCTATCATACGCCTCTTGCAAATCCATAAAACCTAAATACAATTTATTCTTCTTCTCTCTCATTTTCTCAATCATTTGCTTCAATTTAAAGATTGAAATGCACCTTGTTCTTTACCAATTAGTCCCTTAGTTACTCGAAGTACTCTTTCCACCAAAATACCAGCATAATATATATCTTCCCTACAACACACAATAAACTAATTCCTCTATAATTCTTACAGTTACCCTTATCCTCCTTACCCTTATATAAGGGTACTATTACTGCTCTCCTCCAATCTCTCGGAACTGTACCCTTCATAAACTCTTTGTTACACATCTTCCAAATCCACTTAATCCCCATTTCTCCTCCGTTGTTGATCATTTCATCAGCTATTTCATCTGTGCCTGCAGATGTACCATTCTTCAACTTTCTCACTCTACCCATTACCGCCTCCTTACTAATGGCCTCATCCCCAAAATACTTATTCCTTCTTGCACTCTAGTATACTTATGAATACTCTTGTGTTTAAAGAAAGTATTACATACACACATTCCTCTCTTCTCACAGAAATCAGTCACCTTAAGACCATTCTCATTTTCTCCTGACACCCCAAAACCACCTGTTATACCATCCCTTTTTTGATCACCTATCCAACCATTTAGATCACTCGACACATTCAATCTGAAGCTCCTACTCACCCCATCCAACATCATTGAGATTATCCCAGAAAATCGCACTCTCTTCAACATTACCATGAGATGGACCATATTTTACAAGCACACATACCTTGATCTTTTCAAACTTAAATTTAACCATTAGAATCCTAGTACTCACACAAAAAATATCTATCATAGCTCTGTACCACAGGTCACTCATCAGAATTGCAATTAATTCTCTCCCCCCACTCATTCCTTTCCATACCAGCACATACACATTTCACACCACACCACACCACTCATTTTCACCGTTTCCTTTCATCTTTGTTTCAGTCACAGCGAGCAAATCAAATTTGCCCTTTCTAAATACCTCCATCACCATCACCTCTCTCCTCTTTTCCCAAACATTTATTCCTTTGACATTCCATGTACCCATACGATTCATACATTTTCGCCGAAAGATAGA
>JABUQX010134863.1:2500-7500 GCA_015478945.1 Trachelipus rathkii | reverse complement strand
ATTACATTTATTATTATTATATAATATTTTAATTATTATTATTGATTATATTATTCTTATTATTGATTAATTATTTATTATTATTATTATTATTTTTTATTATTATTATTATTATTATTATTATTATTATTATTATTATTATTATTATTATTATTATTATTATTATTATTATTTAAAAAAGAAGAGTTTGCTTGTTAAATGAGATTCACTTCAATATTGGTTCTAAAAAATGAATGCGTCGCCTGAGCTCTTGCCTGCAGTGTCTGTGAGAAAGATTGGAAAGTGAAAATAATGAGAATTGGAGACATTGATAAATGAAGCTGAACGTTAAGAGGGGAGAGCAGGAGGAGATCGAGTAGCAAGAGAAGGAGGTGTATCACTAGGAGTAGATGAAGGAAGAAGGGGAGGCGAAAACGAAGGAGTAGGAGAAGGAGATACAAGATTACTAAGAGGAGAAAGATTAGGATAAGAAATATAATTAGAAGGAGGAGGAAATTTAGAAAGAAAAGCAGGAGCCCGGGAGATCGGAAGATAAGGAAGACTGGAAGGAAGAGTCGTTGGTGGATAGGGAGTAGCAAGAGGAGATGAGTGATCAAGAGGGGGGAGTAGCAGGAGTATGAGTAGAAGAAGCAGGGAATGCAGGATGAGCAGGATCATTTCCAGGAGCTGCAGGAGGAGTAGGAGGACGAACAGGAGGAATAGGAGATATAAAAAGAGAATTATGAGAAATGAGGAAGGAGAGTAAATGAAAATATCAGGAATAAAATTCCTGTTATAGCCGATGGAATGAGGTATGGAAGGAGTAAAACAGGACTGGAGAGAGAGTGAAAGATAGAGAGAGAGGGAGAGAGAGAAAGAAAGAAGGAGAGAGAGAGAGAGAGAGGGAGAGAGAGAGAGAGAGAAGAGAGAGAGAGAGAGAGAGAGAGAGAGAGAGTGAGAGAAGAAGGGTCATTATTATGACTAGAGAGAGAGTGAGAGAAGAAGGGTCATTATTATGACTAGAGAGAGAGTGAGAGAAGAAGGGTCATTATTATGACTAGAGAGAGAGTGAGAGAAGAAGGGTCATTATTATGACTAAATTAAAAATTAAAATACATGAAGAGATAAAAGCAATTTAATAACTAACTATCACAAAAAAATTTTCTCAGGTTTGCTCTTACCAAATTTTTGCTTTCAAAGCATCTAAATCTATTATTATTGTTATTATTATTATTATTATTATTATTATTATTATTATTATTATTATTATTATTATTATTATTATTATTATTATTATTATTATTATTATTATTATTATTATTATTATTATTATTATTATTATTTATTATTATATATTATTATTATTATTTATTTTATATTTATATATTATTTATTATTATTATTATTATTATTATTATTATTATAATAATTATTATTATTATTATTATTATTATTATTATTATTATTATTATTATTATTATTATTATTATTATTATTATTATTATTATTATTATTATATTATTTAAATTATTATTAATTACAAATATTATTATTATTATTATTATTATATTATTTTATTTATTATTATATTATTATTATATTACTATTTATTATTATATATTATTATTATTATTATATTATTCATTATTATTATTATTATTATTATTATTATTATTATTATTATTATTATTATTATTATTATTATTATTATTATTATTATTATTATTATTATTATTATTATTATTATTATCTTTAATATTTGATTATTATTTTTCATATTAGTATTATTAGTATTATTATTATTATTATTATTGATTATTATTTATTTAAATTATTATTATTATATGATATGTATTATTATTATTATTATGATTATTATTATTATTATTATTATTATTATTATTATTATTATTATTATTGGATAAAAACTAATTACTTACATATTTTAATTCAACTATCGAATCACTATCCTTAACCAATCTACCACTTATCAATAAGGATTGACTTTTAGTTAAAAATTCAAATGGTCTATTAAAATAATCTAAATACTCTTCATAATTTCTTGTAATTCAAATAAAGTTTAAACATTTAAATTCCCTATTTATTACAAACATCGTGATTATCAACTGTCGTTGAAGTTTTGGAGTTTTTTGTTTAGTTTGAATTTTGGAGTTTTTGGAGTTGTTTTTGGAGTTGTTTTTCGAGTTTTTTTTTTAGTTTTGAGGGTTTGAAGTTTTTTTTTTGAGTTTTGGAGTTTTTTTTTTTAGTTTTTGGCGCTGTTTTAGAGTTTTTTTTGGAGTTTTGAACCTCTGAAGTTTTTTTTTTTTTTTTTTTTTTTGAGTTTTTGAGTTTTTTTTCTTTACATCATTATGAAAGTCAGTTTCCAACTGCTCCATCAATTTACTAAAATTACCTAAAATTTATCAATATATTTCTCTTTAAATGGAGTGTAGTATGATTTAAAAAAAAATAACAGCGCATTAGGATCCAAAGGATCCAAACCCACTCATAGTAAAATTAAATTTTCCCAAAATATTTAATTCTAAATAAAATTAAATTTTCGAAAAAATTTAATTGTAAATAAAATTAAATTTTCCAAAAAACTTAATCTTAATTCCAAATAATTGCTAACATTAAAACTCAAATATCTTTTTTCTTTCTCATTTCTTAGTGAATTCCTTCAATATAGTTTAATTTCTATTAGATTTTATTTTATTTTTTTACATTTTTCTTAATAAAGGTTAAAACCAAACTGTTTTTTTTTTTTGTGTTTGTTCAAACATAAATTTATTATGATTTTTTTTTTGAATTTGCACAGAAGTGTTTGAAGGTTATTTAATGAAAGTAAAAAATGTACCAGATCATTAACATGCATAATATTTAGCATAAACACATCAACATATGCACTCACATACACACAACACTGTTTGCAATTAGTAGCCCCATTTCAGATACTAGCTAAATTACCTCGTGTTTTATATAATTTATTGATATATTGAAATTTTATAAATATTGAACTATACAATATAAAACTGTGTATGTATCTGTTATTAATTAACTGATTAAATTGTAATTTCTCCATTCTGAATAAAAATTTTGAAGGAAAAAAAGAAAAACAAAAACAAAAAAAAACTATCAAGTCCCAATTTAATTACCATTTTACTTTTAACGGTTATTTTAATAATTGAGTCTACATATAAGAAAAACAAAAATTTGGAAACTTATTTTTATATTTGAAATTTGCAAATTGATTCTTTTAAAAACTAATCAGAAGATTTAAAATACAATTGGGAATATTCATATCTTCCAACTTTTGAAATAGAATCTCATAGATCAATAGATAGATAGATAGATAGATAGATATATAGATAGATAGATAGATAGATAGATAGATAGATAGATAGATAGATAGATAGATAGATAGATAGATAGATAGATAGATAGATAGATAGATAGATAGATAGATAGATATAGATTGATAGATAGTTACCGATAGATAGATAGATAGATAGATAGATAGATAGATAGATAGATAGATAGATAGATAGATAGATAGATAGATAGATAGATAGATAGATAGATAGATAGATAGATAGATAGATAGATAGATAGATAGATAGTTTTTTCTTTAATTCTTTATTTCGTTAACAGAGTATATTTATAAGTAAAATGAAATTTAAAAATATACAAAACAGTTAAAAATTAATATACACATGAGTTCATTTAATAATAATGCCATATTTTATCTTAAGGTGTCTTCTTCGGTCTTAAACAAATTTAATCCTTGAATTTAGAGCCCCAAATCATTATTAAATAAATCAACTACTCGATATGTCTTCATAAATATCATTTAAATACGTAATTTGTTGTTGGTATTCTTTCTGTTAGTAAAATATTTTCTACATATTATTCCTGTAGGCCAGAAGTCTTCATTTAAAAGTTTTCCTTTAAATCCTGAATCAGTTGTAATTTTAAAGGATTTAGAATAGGGATTCCTGTAATTCAACTCTTCAACATTTAATCAATCTATGTCCAAATTTTCTTTGATAAATTCTTCTAAGTGAATATTTTTAACACGTAAATCGCATCTGCCAATATAAAATTCTTTAAACCTTTTGGCATTTCTTAAGTTATTATTAGGTTTCGAATTTTTCCTATAAATTATTTGTTTACTCTTTTTTCGAGATTTCACAATAGTAAACATATAATCTTTGATTTATCATATACATCATCTTCCAAATGACGATCATTCGTCTCTTCAGAAACCAAATTTTTTTTTTCATATTTGTAGTCTTCCAATTGACGATCATTTATCTCTTTAAAAATCAATTTTTTTTAAGGATTTTTCTCTGCAACTGTAAATCCTTTAAATGAGACAGATTTCTTTTTCTTATTAAGAGAATTTGAAGTAATCTCTGCAAAACTTTTCGTAAGTACAGTTTCATTTGACTCGGGTTTTCTGATAGTAATAACTTCTTCAGAATCAATGCTAAAATCCATTTGGGAAGCAGGAGGTGCTGAATTATGATCTAAATTATGATCTAAAAGTCCATTATTCAAAGCACAAATTCCTGAAATTACTATATCTTTATTGTTTACCTCATTAAGCTTCCTTACATCATTTTTAATTTCAAATACGTTTTCTTTAATACTAACCATATCAGATGCTAATTTATTATCTTTTAATCTCTGATTTTTCAAGTCATTAATTTCCTCTCTCAGTTTTGTAACTTTATCAATTAAACTGATTAATTCTCCCCCAATAATTTCAAAACCACTTGCTGGTGGGAGTGATCTACATGACTCTGCGACAAATTTAGGCAAATATTTATCCTTATGTTTAGCAGAATGAATTAAGTTCAAGATATCATGCATATCTCTCCTCAATCTATCATCTTTACTTCATTTTATTTCTTCTCCTAATAAACTCGAAAGTCTCTGTTTAGCACCCTTGATATTAGTTGCACCATAAAATACAATGCAGGTCATAACAATAGTATCATTATTGATCACTTCTGAAG
>JABUQX010134861.1:25000-29716 GCA_015478945.1 Trachelipus rathkii | reverse complement strand
TTTGAAACATAAAATTTATTAATTTGTTTAACTTTGTCTTAAGTTAGGTAAATAATATTACGCCTTGAAAACTCAACATAAATTTAGAAAACCATAATGACGTTTTGGAAATAATAATTTAATAAATAAAACTGACATAATTAACACTTAATATAATAGAAATATTAAAAAGTGTCTTAACTCTATTATAATTAATACATTATACGGTCTACTTTAATATGCTTAGAGACCTACCAAATTTATTACCGCAAAACAGTTCCTGGCAAGTGGCTCATATAACCGTATATCGAAATAATAAATATTATAATTACAGAGAATTCCTTTGCATTGAACATTATTTAGATTTATATGGAGAATTAAATGATGGTTAAGTTTCATAAAATTTAAATTTGACTTTCATTGGGAACGATATTTAGCAATACTTATTAATCTAATATTTTTAATCTTAATGTGACAATTTCAATTAGATATAGAATATGTATTTACATAATATATATTATCCTCAATCATATACACTTTTAGGTTAGTGATTATAGTTACATTTCAGTAGAACTTGCAGCTGTAGTTGTATATGCTTGTATGAATTCAAATGATTAAAATGGTCTTGCGTATTTAAACACTAAACAACTTATTTTTTTCTTGCGAACCGGAGTGGTCGAGCAAAGTACGGGTTTTATCTTAATTCGCTGTATGCTTCTTTTTATAATCTATTATCAAAATTAGATCTAAGTGGGATTTGCAGCTGTTTTTACATTATGCCAGTCCTTGCCTCATTGGTTAACATAGGGTACATAATACAGGAGGGGACAAACAATTGAAATAACGTTTCTACTAAAATTTAAGTATAATTATTTATGATTTATTGAATAAAAATAATAAAGTTAATAAATATAATACTAATATTTTAACAATAAATATGAAGTTTTTTATTAATATTTTAACAAGTGAGAGATATAGTATATTCTACTTATTATATATATCGAGTTATATTCTTAGGTAAGGTATTAGGAGCATAATATATTTATCAGGTATTAGTTATAATTTTGGTTAAGGTATATTCATATATAGGGATACAAATTATATATATTTTGCTTTCTTTTCGCTATATTAGTTATTTATTATATATTAATATTAATATTTATTATTATTTTTATTTATAATTGATATTTGTTAATATGGATTATAATTATATATTATTATTATATTATTATCATATTAACTAATATTATTAGGTATATAGTTATATCGTGAGATTAAGTGAATATATATAATTAATATATTATAATTATATATATACTCTTATTTATATTTAACTTATATAATATAATATATATATATATATATAATACTAATTGGAATATACATTATATTAGATTTAATTAGAATTATTGAATATTATATTATAATATAATTATTGATATTAATTAAACTTTAATATAGGCTAAAAAATTGAATAATTTATGATAGTAATAAGTAATAATTGTTAATATAATTATATAATTATAAATATATAATATAATTAATTAATTAATAATTATAATAATAATATATAAATAATAATAATCGATAAAAAATAATAATATATATTAATAATATTAATAATAATAAATTAAAAATAAAAAAGTTCAGATGTCGTGTTATTTGTTTAAATTGGTTTGCTTAAAGAATTATACTCTGAGATATTGGTACTATATATATTATATTATTTGGAGTTCATCATATATGATGAACGGAAGTCTGTTATCAGATTTGCTAATGTTTAATGTTAAGTATAATTACGATTATTTAACGAAAATTTTGATACGATGGCCTAGCATCCCGCTTGATCAAACGTCGACATAGGAGACGTGCAGAATATCCTAAAGCAAGTTTTATTTTAACTTTTATCCTTATTCATTACTATACAGAGTATACGGCAAAGGAATATTAATATATCTTAACAGATTTGGGAAGCTACAAGGTATCATACCGCTAGAAGCGTATTCTCAATTCTTCACCGAAAAACCGCTTAAAGACTCTTTATGCAATTAAGGTCTCTAGAGCACATATGCTGCGGACTGGCGATGTATGGTGCGATCATGTTTGGCTGTCCATTCTACCGCTTGCAGTACACATATAATTTTCGATTTTCTTTTAAGTATTATACATTGGATTGCTGGAGGGAATCCTTCCGTATTGTGGCATAGTTTACTATGTAGAGGAGGCAGGAATGATTGATTACTAATTTTCTTAGTTACTTTTAGTAGTATAATATCTTAAATTAAAGTCACGCAAAATTGATCGTTATATTTTTTTCTGACTCTTTTGTTGCGCCATAATAATTTAGTCCATGGATATTATTATTATATAGGAATTAGGGGACTTCTCATACGTTTCAATGTACAGTTGGGACTATATATGGGTCTTATATAATGACATTATGTTACACTTATTTAGTACCCAGTGACAATTTACAAATTAATTTTTTCTCCATAACTGTTGATGATACTACTTGCATTATATCATAGCTCTGTGACATGGTTGCCTTTTCATTTAGAATGACAAAGTGATTCCAACTAGCTTTGAGAATAATATTATATTACATAATTCAGGTAAACTCTAGGTATTTTAGGCCTTTTATCTACCTATTTACTACTACTATTATTCTCACCTAATTAACCTCATGACAAGTTGTCTATTTATAAGATATAAATAGGTAGATTACAAAAGAAACCTTCCATCCTTCTTTTCATTTCCACAAATCATATAACCTTAATATATATGGTTAATGGCCCTATTATCCTTTATTGATTATTTGCAACTTTGCACAAGTTCAATTGTTACTTTTAGCGCTAGACCCAATATTCTGAGGTATCTTATGTACCAATCGTTCTATACAGTAGGATGTCGCATCTTGCAGTATGCAATGCTCTTTCTCAATAACTGACATCTGTCCACAATGTTGCCTTGATCCGGTGGTTACGCACTGCAGTCTCATAACATCTACAAATCCTTGGGGTGGCTGATTTGGCAATTCCCTTTTTTACGTCATTTTTGCCTCTATTTCGTGGCGTCGAATTAGGTCGAAGCTTGACTATAGCTAGTTATGTCATAACTGGTTCTGGGAGATGTTGTTTTACTGTTCTCACTCTACGGGACTTATCACCTGTGTTTATGACTCCGCTATCGGACATAATATGCACGCCTCAAGGGTCGCGTATCTCCGCTGGAGGCCCTGACTCTGAGTGGTAGTCCTCGGCTCGGCCAGTTGTTGTCTTTTGGTTGAATGTCGGCGCGGGAGGTGCGTCGATTATTCTAAATTGTCTATGCCACTCGTCACTCGGATGAAGAGTAATCATTCTGATGGTGCACGCCGAGAAGTTTTCTTGCACTTTTTCATATAATCACATATCATACGCAGTTGCTTCGTGTATTACTCGATTCTCTCTAGTGCAGGGATTATTCATCAGATCGGGCGCACTTACCTGGGACTTCTTGTTATTCAAACACAGTTTCATAACATCCTCTCAATTTCCTTAACATCCTTGCAAAGGATGCTCGCGGTTTTTTCTTTACTCTTTTATGTATGAGAGTGGCTACATACATACTTGACTATTTCCTCTATAGTCTCCCTATCACCATTATGTCTATTAGGCCTGCTCTTACTATCTTTAATCTCTAAATCTAGATCACTACTATCATTTGCTGCCTATTTAGTTATAATAATAAGGCATAACATTTCTGTCTCCAAATCCATAGTTATCAACAAGTGAATTGTTACTCCAGTAATTTAAGCTGATGGCTCTTAAAAATAGCAGGTGAATTACATGTGGGCGCATCTGCTGTCTTTTCTGACCGTAACCTCTCTATCCATTAATTAATACCTATTTTTTTTTGATAAATACTTTAAAATATTTATCTTTCGTTTATATTTTTTTTCTTCTAATTATTTTATATTATATATATTAATAGTATTATATATATAATATTTTCTATATATTATATAGATATATATTATTTTTTTATATTATATTATATAATATATTTAATTTCGTAATAAACAAATTGAATAATTTAGTAGTATTTATTTATCTAATGTGAAATTTTCGGAGTAGATAGAATTGGGAGGGATACACATTTTTTTCATAAGAAGAAGAAGAAGAAGAAGAAGAAGAAGAAGAAGAAGAAGAAGAAGAAGAAGAGAAGAAGAAGAAGAAGAAGAAGAAGAATAATAATATAATAATAATAATAATAATAATAATATAATAATAATAATAATAATATAATAAATAATATAATAATAATATAATGTATAATAAAATAATATAATAAAAAATAATATAATAATAATAATAAATAATAATAATAATAATAATAATAATAATAATAATAATAATAATAATAATAATAATAATAATAATAATAATAATAATTATAATAATAATAATAATAATAATAATAATATTAAATGTTTGGGTATGCAGAAAACTATAACCTAAATAAAAGGTCTGTTACTCACCAAATTTTAAATACTCCGATAATTTGATTTTAATTAAATGAACATTAAAACCTAAACTTTAAACTTATAATTATGAAAATTTTTATGAACCTTTCCTTCCACCGAAAAAATTTTTTAAAAAGAATCCACAATATTTTAAATTGTTTAGAGAAGTTATTCAGACTAAAAACTTTGTTAGTGCCACCGTGCAAACTCTATTTGTTTGCTAATAGATAATG
>JABUQX010134861.1:0-17500 GCA_015478945.1 Trachelipus rathkii | reverse complement strand
TGTACGCATAGATAAAATGTGTGCCTATACAAAAAAAGTAAATAAAAAAAAATAAACTATTAAATTCTGCCAATTTCTTTACTCAGAAAATTTCATATTAAAAAAAAATTCTCAGGAAAGTTTCTGTTTTAAATTAAAAATTCTTGACAATCAATTATCGCTTATTAACAAACGAATATAATAAATATAGAAAAAAACTGAAAATTAAAGTATTAGAGCTCAACCTTTAAATTTTAAGTAGATCAGGGTGAAAATTAAAGAGTTATTCTTATAATTTCCTACCGAAAATTTCCCTACATATAATTTCTTGAATACTGAAACTCACAAGAAAGTTGCTGAATTTTTGTAAGAAAAAAATTAAAATTTATTTAAATTTGATGAATTTTCTCACATTTCTCATTTATTCATTTTTTTTAAATTTAAAATCATAGAATATAGATTTAGTTTAAACAAATACTGCTATATACTACTACTACTACTACTACTACTACTACTACTACTACTACTACTAATAATAATAATAATAATAATAATAATAATAATAATAATAATAATAATAATAATAATAATAATAATAATAATAATAATAATAATAATAATAATACTATTAAGAACAATACACACACACACAATAATAATAATAATAATTAATAATAATAATAATAATAATAATAATAATAATAATAATAATAATAATAATAATAATAATAATAATAATAATAATAATAATAATAATAATAATAATAATAATAATAATAATAATAATAATAATAATAATTTGTAAATCAATGCTTTTTTTCACATGTTTAGAACCCAAATGCAAAACAGTTAATATAAATAATTTTATTTGCATTATTTGGTGTTCTTCGACTCAGTCTTGAGCCATTGGCTTTCCCTGACATATTGCGGAGGTAGCAGCATCTGTTGTTGCAGTTTTGATGATTTGAACACCATTTGAGGCTCCAAGCAAATAATTAGGTTTGAGATATTCTTCTTCGATTTCCACATAGTGAGAAATTTCTGTTTGATCGTATGGCGTTCCGTCTCCCCAAACTGCTTTTTCGACATTAAGATCATAATTCATATTCAAAAGGAAGAGATTAGTATCTATAATTAATATATATATATATATATATATATATATATATATATATATATATATATATATATATATATATATATTTATTTTATATATATATATATATATATGCATATATATGTTGTTGTTGTTGTTATATATATATATAAGGGGGCCGAGTTATGCAAAGAAGAAGAGTTGGTGCGATATATGGCTGGTTACAAGCAGCAAGGGGTTAGCTGGAGAGCGGGCTGGTTATTGGCTGATATATATAGCATAAGGGGCTGGAGCAGCAAAGAGCAGTGGCATGCCAGCAGCATGGGCTACAGTACGGGCGGGCTGGCTGGGTTGCTAAGTTGAGCTGCCAGGCAGCGCTGAAGTACATACTGCTGCTGCTGTTGTTAAGGCTGGGCTGGCGCTGCCCGCTGGCTGGCTAAGGCTGGCTGCACAGCATACAAGGCTGCTGGCTGGACAAGCCGGCCTGGCTGGGCTGCTGCAGCAGGCGCAGGTGAAGAGCAGCTGCTGTTGGCTATGTGCTACAGCTACAGCCAGGCACAGCAGCTGGCTGGGCTGGGCTGGCTGGGTTGGGCATATTGCTGCTGCTGGCATACATGCTGCTGTTATTACTATTACATACATATTGCCATTACTGGCTGGTTGCCACACATATTTCCAAGGTTGTTGGCTAGATAAACAGTACATATATACATATTAAGCATGCTGATTAGAAAGTTAAAGCATAAGCTAAGCTACTGGAAGTTACATAGTTGGCTACGCTGATATTAGTTATGTTATTATTACTACATATTATTTTTATTTTATATAAAGTTACATATACATATTATTATTATTACTATATTATATATATATATGTTATTGTTATATTATTGGGTTATTACATATTGTTATTATATATATGTTGTTATTGCTAACATAATAGATATTGATATATATAGAGAGAGAGAGAGAGAGAGAGAGAGAGAGAGAGAGAGAGAGAGAGAGAGAGAGAGAGAGAGAGAGAGAGAGAGAGAGAGAGAGAGAGAGAGAGAGAGAAGTTTTGAACTTTCTCCCATACTAGAGGAAGCTCTAGCATATAAATGGCTTAGTGAATTTCGGATTAAACTATAACCCTCTTGTATCGATTTATCTAGCTTCATTTGCTAACGCAGACTCTAATGCTAATCGATATTTTAGTTTCGTGTTCAGACTTGTTGCATTCCATCTTCAATATATCCTAACATGTAAAGCCAAACATACTTGTCTTTATTTTAATTTTCTTCTTTGTTGAATTACACCTCTTTTCTCTATACCTCATCTATTTTTCGTTACAGAGAACTCTGGTACTCTGGTTTAATTTCTGGACTATTCTAACTATCTCATTTTTGTTTTTTGTTTAGATCTTCTAGTTTGCCGCAGGAATTCATATTTAACATTTTGGTACTGCAAACAAGGTATTATTGTGAATCAACTTTATCAAATACTCTGGAAATAATAATTATTTCAGAAGATGAAACCGAGGTTCTCTCTAACATATAAGCGTACATAACAAACAAGAAAGGATTAGTTGAAATTTTTGTAAAAGTATAAGAAGTAAAAAAGAAAATTAAGGGGAGACAGTAGTTCTTATAAAAAAGTCATTTTTCATCCTGTTCTGATGAAACACACACCAAATTAAAGGTTAACGAAACTAACTCGATGATTTCTGAACTAAATATTTTCATTTGGTGAATGAAGAATAGCTAATTTCAAAAGATTTTATAAAAAGTATGCCCCACAAAACAATGTTTTACTTAAACAAAGAACACATGGATTATGAAGTTGTCTTTGTGCAAACTTCATATTTGCTGAATCAACATAAAACTTTCAAAGGCTTGTACACACAATATATTTACCTAATTTTCAACACGATAAGATTACAACAAATTAGTGTATCAAAAGTCGTATGAAAGAAAAGTTTCTAAATCTAGTCTATACTGAAATTCCTTTGTTAGATTTCTAATATCTTTTTCCAGACCAATTTGAATGAGACAATACGAAAATGTTAGTGGTTGAGTGACATAGGATTGAAGATAAGATACATTTTTTCTCCTAAAATTAATGATTTTAACTTTTATTTTGGAATTCGGAATAGTTCGGGAAGGCCTTTCTTTTGATGTTTGCTTCACCAGAATCGGATGATAAGTAAAAATGCTAAAATATTATTAACTACTCTCCCTTAACTAAGATGGACACATTAAGCTGTCTAGGAGAAAAAGCAAAAAGATTCACTAGAGAGAGGAGTAGGTCTCAGTGGCTAAACCTTAGAAAAATATGTATTCAAATAAGGGAAATATCAGATTGTATCATTAAGATAATTTTATACAGACCAACTTTAATTTGCACAGAATGGGATTTAAAATATTATCTATCTTTAGCCATTCACCTGTTGCTTCATTTTCATTACACAATCGCTACATAAAGGACACAGCGGTCATGAACACTCTAACCATTTGACTCCTTCTTTGAGAGCAATTAGCTTAACTCGTTTTTCCAAAAGTAGAATCTTTTCTCTATCAAGCTCCCTGAACTCAACAAAATATTAGCAGATATTATTCACATTCTAACATAAATTCTAGTCGTACATCGGGAATACATTTCCATCTTTTGAATTTCCTCAGCCGATACAACGGAGAATCCTCCTCCTGAAGAGTTAATTCACGGTGTCGAAACAGATAATCAGAATATTCATTCCTCTTTTCCTGCAAATAATTTTGTAAACATGGAGCGTCCTACATTAAACATTGACCGTTTGACACACACAAAACCCAATATTCCGCTTCTGGTAGGGTTTGTTGACAATGTTTGGAGAGGCCCGGAGTCTGGGGCCTGGTTTACGTCAGTAGATTTATACCTCAAAGATGAAAGGATCACTTCAGATGTCGAGAAGTTACGCGCTTATACAAGGTTTGTAAATATGAGGGAAGGCAATGTATCATATTTGGTACAGTCGACACCTGAATTATATCGAGCAAATAATTGGGAAGAGTTCAAGACGAATCTCTCTTATTGCTTGAATCCTCTCGTATCAAAGAGCTCCTTCGAAGCTTTCAGTGATTTCGTGAATGTAAAATGGAGTCCTAATCACTCTCTTCCTGAGTTCCTAACAGATGCACAAAAGGCTCTACAAAATTTTCTAGATTCATCTGCGATGCTTAATGATGTGAAATTCTCCGATGAACAGCGTCGTCTTCTTTTATTTTCTACTTTGTATTCAAATGCAAAACCTCAATTTCAATGAGTGATTCACGAAGAATTTAGTATTTCAAATTCGATCCCCAAACAGATACAAACCTATTTGAAGAAAAACCACGCTTTAAATAGTGGTAAAATTGCCTCATTGTCTAATAAATCTCTAAGTTCAAATTTTTCTACTCCGGTGTATCATACTCAATCTGAGAAAAATGTGGCACCACAATCATTCCACCAGGCGCATACAACCAAAAGTATGCTTAGGTGTCCTCCGAAACAATCTTCAAATTCAAATTTCTCTGCTCCTAAAATACAGAATGTACAAAAAAGTTTGTTCTGCCTGAGATGCGAACGTCATGGGCACCACTCCTCCTCGTGTGTGTACCGTCCCTTTTGCTCCTTGTGCTACCAACCCCATGCAAGGGGGTCGCAAAGGAATTGCCAGGGCACATCCTGGGAACCATTTTCTCCGCAGGGCGTAAGTCGTGTAAAAGTTATCACGCCATTTGAGCAGGAAAGATATACTAAAAATCAGACAAGTTTGAGTAGAAATCCGTCTGTAAAAAAGGGGTCAAATTCAAGTTTTAGCCTAGGCCAAAGTAGTTCAAAGGGAAACTACCTGGTGAATCATTGTTATAATATGACAAATTCATATAATAAGGGTACTAATTCTGCTAACAACATGCAAAATATGTCAAATAAACAATCAAAAACAGCTCGGCAAAACGCCGGGAACAGAAGGCGTAGTAACATGTCTCCGCATGCATTCCAATTTTCTGAGGACAATTTAGAGTCTCAGGTAAGTTCTTTAGACCCATATTATAATCATAATGACAATTTTCATCATAAATCTGAGAAATACATTCCAAATAAGTATGAATTTCAATCAAATAATCAGTATTCACCGCACGTTTCACCAAGAAACCGCTGCTCAAATTTCCGCAATCCGCCGAATTTTTGTCAAAATCAGGGTCGATATTCTTATTTCCCGAAGCTAAATTTTTAAGGGCTACGAGTTTTAAGCCTCAGAACGTCGTAGTGTCCCCCTTAGAAGCTAATATTGTGAATATTATCAATAATAATCCGTCCCTTACAAACATAAATAAGGTAGACGAGAATCCAATTATAGACAAGAGCTATTTTCTAAAAGTAAAATTAACAGTAGAATATGAATTCATCTACAAAATAACCAGCTATTTAGATATTGGATCTGGGGTCAGTTTATTACGTTACCAGGTATAAGAAAGGTTAAGAAAAATGTATCCTTTAGAGTTAAAAGAGGATAATATTGTTTTAAAATCGATCTCTGGAAACGTCATTCCCAATTTAGGGAGATTGAAACTTCAGTTACTTCTGAACAACCAGTTGTTCAATATTCATGTCATAGTTGTGAACGATCAGTGTTCCTTCAGCGGAAATATGCTACTAGGCACTGATATTCTTTCTTCTCTGCCAATTACTTTTGATTTAAAGAATGAAATATTAACAATGGACAATGAAACGGGTTCAAGTATTATTCCTCTCCCTGTTTAAGATCCGCTGATTCATGATTCAAGAACTAGCTTCAATCCTATGTTTCATGATAAATCTTCTTCACATATCGACGATTTTAAAGTCAATCCTGTAAATTCTCAATCCGAAATGCACCATATTAATTTCGAGAACGAATCATATGTTCATGAACTTTCAATTTTCAATGATGAAAGTTATAATTTATCCCTGTCAAATATGGTTAAGTTTGATGCTTATGCTAGTGCAATTTTATCTGTCGATGTCAGATCGAAGGCAGGAACACTACCCCCTGAAAATACTTATCTCGTATCAGAGCGAAATAGTGTATCCAATGTCATTTTTGCTAACGTTTTAAGTGCCGTAAAAGATGGTACCATTTTGGTCAAGTGTATTAATTTTAGTTCCGCACCAAAACTATTGACAAAATTACTGTCATTTCTAAAGCAAATTCTCTTGGTTTTCGTAGTTTTTTCAAATGTAAATAGGATAGAATCATCCGAAAGTCTTTCTGATGCTGAGCTACGCGATGTATACAAAGAAATTTTACTTTCAAAATCAAAGAAAGAAACAGATTTAGTGGTTTTACAGGATGCGTAACAGTTGGAAACCATCCTTGATTTCTTAATAGAGAATAAAGAAGTTATTGCTCTGAGCAATGACAAAGTTGATGTGTGTCCCTTGGGTGAATTTAAGTTAGAATTAACGCCAGATGCACCAAAATATATATACACGCCCAACTACCTCCTCCCACATAAATTTCAGTCCGATATTGACGACTGGGTAAACGATTGCATCATAAAGGAATATATTGAGCCATCTGACTCTCCTCATTCCAGCCCTCTTCTTGCAATACCCAAAAAAGATAGTGCAAAGCCCAGGGTCGTTTTGGACTACCGAAAGCTTAACAAATATATAATTCCGGTACAGTTTCCAATACCTAGGATCCAAGATACACTTTCGAAGTTGGGAAATTCGAACGTATATAGCTCTTTGGATTTACTAACTGGCTACTACAATGTGAGTGTCTCGCCTGAAAGTCGCCCTTACCTCGCGTTTTTGTCCCACCAGGGACATTGGCAGCCAAGGGAATTCCCCATGGGAATCCGTACAGCGTCTAATATCTTTTGTAAGATAATGGAGGCCGCTCTTTCTCACCTTCTAGGTATTCATGCTCTTATTTATCTTGATGATATTATAGTATATTCAAAAGACAGAGTCACATTATCAGAGTCTTAAGCTGGTATTTGAAGCTCTGAAAAATGCGAAACTCAAAATTAAATAAGAAAAGGCGAACTTTTTCAAACGTTCTTTGGTTTATTTAGGGTTTCTTATTAGTAGTGAAGGTCTTTCTGCGGACCCGAGTAAACTCAAAGCGCTAAAATCATTTCCCGTGCCTACAGATATTACTTCTGCACGTTCCTTTATCGGATTTACTTCGTTTTATCATAACCTCATTCCTTCGTTTTCTGTTGTGGCTCAACCTATTACATCTCTGTTCAGAAAGAATGCTAAATTTGTCTGGTTAGACGAACAACAGAAGGCTCTTGATACTCTTAAGCAGAAGCTCATTATAGAACCTTTATTACAGTTCCCAGATTTTAGTAAAGAATTTATTTTATGTACTGATGCTAGTGGTATCGAACTTGGGGCAGTCCTTGCACAAAAAGATTCAAACGGTAACGACCGGCCAATATTATTTGCTTCAAGAATGCTAAGCAAAGCCGAGAAAAACTATTCATCTATTGATAGAGAGGCTTTGGCGATTACGTGGTCGTTGTCGAAATTTTGTAACATTGTTTTCGGTTACAAAATAAAGATCTTCACTGATCACCAACCTTTGGTACAAATTTTCAAAAATAAAGATTTGTCGCACAAATTAGCTAGATGGGCTTTGAAAGTGAATGCTTTTGACCCAGAAATATTGTATATAGAAGGGAAAAAGAATATTTGTCCAGATTTTTTTTCTCGAAATCCCCCCCCCTCGATTGCCACCACAATTTGTGTCTCAAATATAGATTCTTCTTTTGAAAACAAAAAGCTGTTTAACCTCACTTTTGAAGTAATCAAAACTGAGCAAGAAAAGTGTCCAAGATTGTCACCTATTATAAATTTTATTAAGGAAAAAGGAAATACATGTAGCTTTTCACATGCTTACATTAAAAACATTTTGTACTACGTTACAAAGGAGATGCAGTACCTCATTGAAGTTCCCGATTCTCTAATCTATACTGTTCTAAACCTTAATCATTGTAGTCTTGGTTCTGGCCATATGGGTCATATCCGTACTGAGAAAAGAATTAAAGAACGCTACATCTTCCCCAAGCTATCAAAATTTGTTCATCAGTTTTGTAAAGAGTGTCCCTCTTGTTTAAGGGTTAAGGGAAATATTCCAAAACGAGCTCCCATCTTTAAGTACCCAATTGCATATCAGCCTTTTAGCCGCGTGCACACTGATATAATTGGCCCACTTCCTCCATGTAAGAAAACTGGATCTAAGTATATACTTGTTTTCAAGGATTCGTTTACACGCTATGTTGAACTGTGTCCTATACCTTCTCGTAATGGTGTTCATATCGCAAATGCGCTGCTACACCGAGTTATTGTCCGCCATAATACCCCCTCCGTTCTGTTATCAGATAACACTGGTGAATATGTTTCCTCATTTTTCAAACAATTCTGTAAACTTTGGAAAATCAACAAAGTTGAAATCTCCATTCGCTCACCTTCAGCAAATAGCAACGTGGAGCGTTGTAATTTACAAATAGAGAATTACTTATGACACTATGTCAATGAAAAGGGTAATGACTGGGTATCTTATCTTCCTTTCATCCAATTGTGCCTGAACAGCACATATAATGAGACTATAGGCGATAGTCCACATTTCGTACTGCACGGGTACAACAAGCGTCTTCCTTATGACGTGGACAACTACATCACTCCTTTCACAAATACAGATAAAGATTTTCATCCCAGCCACGAAGAGCTGAAAGATTTAGCTATACATACAAATTTAATTAGAGAGATTGCTAAGGAAAATTTAGAGAATGAAACAAACAAATTTGTAGAAAGACAGCATAATAAAGCTCTTGATAGAAACATAATAGTAGGTAGCCAAGTTTATATATTAGATATAAAACCATCTGGTTTACCAAAGAAACTCCATAAAAGATGGACTGGACCTTATAGGGTTATAGGAATATTAGGTCGAAACAGGTTTATTCTTCAGTGCTTACAAAGTGGACGCGAGATCGCCGTTCATAGCGATAATTTCAAGGTGGTTCCTGAACCAGTTCTGGATCCAAATTTTCCTCAAAATACAAAAGATTCCTCTGTTAAACCTAATCAGCTCAGACAAGTTCGTTTCAATAATGATGTAAAGGATGAAACGTAACAATTATCCCAAGATGATTTTCAAGAAAATGAATCTGAAAATGTCATTTTTCCCCATCAGTATTCTAGAAGGATGAATAAAATTCCTACTCCAGTTCATGAAAGGAACAATTCTCAATATTCAAATTCCTCATTTCATGATCCTATTCGTGTTCAAAATGATACTAATTCCATAAATCAAGTTGTACGAAATAGTCCAGAAGGTAATACTTTACAATCAGACAGTACTTTCCAATCCTCATTTTCTGGTTTTCGTAATGATAACGATAGTTCAACACATAGTTTCAGTAGGTCCAAGTCGGAAACTGACGTTTCTGATAGTAGTTATATTCCCTATCAACATTAAAAAGGACCGCGGGAGCAAAGCCCTCGCTGGCTTCATTCTTCTAAAAAGTTACCTCCCACTCATAGCACTCCCATTATTAATGAATCCATTAACCAACCTTCTTGTTCTTCCAATCGTAACGATTTGTCATTTTCGGAATAGTGTTTTCAGGTTTCTCTTGTGTTCATTTGTTTCATTGAAATGGCTTGCATTTTATGGTAGGTGTTTCGATGAACTGCTAATGGATATATTTTAGGTTAGTGTATATATTTTTTTTTCTTTATTCATGTTTTATACCTCCTTGAAAGCCATACCTGATCGTTATGAAAATGAAATCGAAAATCTTGGAAGAAGAATGATATGTTTCTGTGACTTAGTAGTCATTCTGTTGTAAGTAGTATAAATAGAGTAGAATTTAAATGCTTTGTTTTAATCAGATTCTTATACAGAATATCATGTAATTTTATAGTATAAAATTATTTTGGGGAGAGAAGGGTATTCTATACCCGCATAAATATATATTAAATAAATATTTATTCATCTAGTTAAGTAGAAAAACAAAGACATTAAATTTTACTAAGTTGTAAAGAATAGCAGTTTGAGTTCTAAGTTTCAAAGAGACCCTGAGAAACCCTGAAATAATGTAGTATATGATGAGAATGCACGAAGCATTCGAGAGAGTCTGTCGCTGGGTTTCATGTGAGAGAGTTGTGTTATAGACTGCTGCATGAGCAGAGAGAGTTATTGTGAATCTACAATCAGAGTTTATCTATTTTCGTTACGATAGCTCTAGTGTTGATTATTTAATGTATTTATCGTCAAATAACAAAGTGAAAGTTATTCTAATGTATTTTAATTGATTTCTACATTGATAAGAAGTTCATGTTCTCCGACCGATCTTGCATGTGATTGTATTATTTCTATATATATTGTTTACCATATCACCGAAAGTGTGAAATTTTATTGTATCTTTAAACAGTGCAATTCTCTAGAAGCATATTTTATTAACATTTCTACGTGAATATTTATTTAAGTGAAAAGACTATTTGATGGATAATTATTGTGGTTGAAATATATTTTGTATAAAAATAATGAATCTCCGACTACCAGGTATTGTAGTAGTAAGTTATTCTCTCTCTCTCTCGCCAAGCTCATGTACTGTATTCATTGAAATCTCTCTCTTACTGCATTCATACAGGACTCGTTCCAAATATTTATTATTCAACATTGTATTATCATTAAGAAGATTGAATCTATGTATAAAAATTGATTTTTATTGATATTGAAGATTATGAGTTATTTAAGGAAAAGGAAAGTTATTTTATGATTAGACATTTATTGAGAAAGGAATCTAGCTTCTATCTTAACATTTATTTCTACATGAACATATTATATTGTAAATATAATTAAGTATATGAAAATATTCCTGCTTGACTTCAGTAAAAATTCTTAATTAAGCGTAGTGTCTTTTACGCCTCCTTCTTATGCTGACCAATATTAAATTTTGACAAATCAGGTGCCATTGTATGAGTCTCTACCAATACTGCCACTGCAGTCTTCTTGAATTTCGATCATCTTTATTCGTTTGGGCAACACGGTATCTTGAACCAAACCAGTTCCCTGTAAGAAAGAAAATAATTGGTGTGTGTTGTGTGTGTGTGTGTGTGGCGTGCGTGCGTGCGTGCGTTGTGGAAAGGAATTTATTGGTTGTGCTCTATTTTTTATTGTAATGTATCTGTGTGTGTGTGGTGTGTGTGTGTGTGTGTGTGTGTGTGTGTAGGTTGTGTGTGTGTGTGTGTGTGTGTGTGTGTGTGTGTGTGTGTGTGTGTGTGTGTGTGTAGTGTGTGTTTTATAGGTATGGTACATATCATATTCAAAAGAGGGAGGTTATTGCCAGGAGTTTGTAAGTATTTTTTTTGTTAAAAGGGAACAGCTCCTTGCAGCAAGGGCCTCTAGGCTAAAATTCGGGTATCAAAGTATTGAGCTAGTTTTTTATAAAATCTCTTTCTCATTGCAGGAATAGATGAAATTGATAATTTAATTCTAACTTTAATCGGAAGTTGTCGAATAAAACCAGAGGATATTAGAGATTTAGGATAAGACAGTTTATAAGGTCAACAGAGGGAGGATCAGAGATTAGTGAGAGTGGACAGAGGGAGGATTCAACCTTAATAATAATAATAATAGTAGGGGTCCTGGTTCCCTGCACGTGTGGGGATCGAGAATAACTATTAGAAAAGTTATTGGGGTTGACTGATCGAATCGTCATCTGTGAAACTCTAAGTAAATATTTAAGAGTAGATTAATCAATTTTAAATTATCAATTATAATGGAAACGAGGAAGGGGGAAAAATGCCCTAAGTTTGTTGGAAATAAGGAGGAATATCTTGAATGGAAGGGAAAAGTGAAAGATTGGGTTTGGAGTGTGAAAGAGATAGAGAAAATATCCAGGATAAGCATGAAGAATGCTTTATCAGGGGTTACCGTGGCCAGTTGGTAAAAGAATCAGAATCAGAGAGAGGAAATAACTGAGAGAAAGAAGGATGGAAGAAATAATAATTCTGATAAAAAAATATAGGGTTAAGGACAGAGAAAAGATGAGAATATGATAGTTTATTTAGGGTAGAGAGAAAGAAGGGAGAAAGTATGCAAGATTATGTAAGCAGACTAGTCGCATTGCCGGTATTGAGAAAAAGTTATGGCCACAGTATAGGACTGCTTTGACGTTGAAAGAGCAGCAAAGGAGGCTATTATTGGTCAGAGTAGGTTTAGATGTGAATGAAAGAAGTAAATTCAACGGCGGTTTATACTGGAATGGAAGAAGTGAATATAAAGATGTTTGTCAGGTTGTAAGAGGGGGTGTTAGGAGAGTAGAATTGAGTGAAAATCTGGTTGGACAAGACAGGAAGATCATGTGGGGAGAGAAAGTGGATAAGAAGCAAGGTTCAAATGCGATCACAATGTCCTGAAAGAGATAAACAAAAGAAGTGTCAAGGCGGTTGGCGGAGTAGAAGGACAATGAGGAGTGGATAAATGTCGTTTAATAAGAAAAGTAAATGTATTGGATGTGGAGAAAAGGTCATTTGAAATATCATTGTACCACTGGAGAGAGAAAGAAAATCGGATGAAACCGGTACTGTTGGAGAAATTAAATGTATCTTGAGGTGAGGATCCATGGATGATGTATGGGGTTATAATAGATCGGGATGTTCGAAAATTTGGATCAATCAGCGGAATTATGACTAGGCAGAGTGGTAGGGTCCATGAGTGTTGAGGAAATTAAAGAAGAAGGACGAACCAAAAGAGAAGATTAAGACCAAATATTGGTTTTGGGGAAAAACAGTATAATGCGGACAACATAAAGCTGAATATACCGATAACATATGGGGGAATAAAAACAGATTCTTCTGGAAACAGAAGGTGAATAGAAGGAGTTATACCTTGCGTTGATCTGGTGGGACAAAGGTGTTAAAAAAAATCGAAGCAAAAATTGATTTCCAAACAATGGAAATGACAGGAAATCATTTGATCAATGAAGAAAGAATAAATGTAATAAGAGACGAAAAAGGACATTTAATCATTTAAAAACTTTAATAACTTTAGAGTAGATATTTATATAAAAAGAGAGACCTATCATTAAGCATGACTCTTATACCCTCATGGACATCACAGTTACATTTCCAATTTGGACATTGTTCCTAAGGAAAGTTGAAAGAAAAGCTTGAAAAAGCATTTTCGGATGATACTATGTTTGATCAATTAAAAAAGGGAAAACTGGAAATAAAGAAAAAGATATGCGAAGAATGCACAATATGTAAAAAATACAAAAGGAACACAAGTACACCGGTAGTAAGGATGGCATTGACAAAAAAGTTTAATGAGATGGTGGCATTAGATATAGGGGAATTAGAAGTGGAAAAGTTTCTGGTAATCATTGATTGGGATACAAGATTTTGTCAATCAAAATGGATTAAGAAAAAAACCAGAAGAATTAATAGATGTAGTGTTGGAAAAATGGATGAGCGTTTTTGGGTATCGGAAAAAATTTTAACGGATGGAGGAAGAGAATTCCAAAACAAAGAGTTTGTTGAATTTACCGATCAATGGGGGATAGATTATAAGTACTCGGAGTTGAAATGCAAAGTCCTGAGTAATGGGAAAAGCGAGAAGATGGTGGGAATTGAGAACATTTAATAAAATGAAGAAGAGAAAGATAGGAGGAAAAAATGGATCTTGCACTGGATAGTCTGTGCGAAGAATGAAACGATCATGAATGATGGTTTTTCTCCATTACAGAAGGTTTTTGGAAGAAATAGCCGGGCCAGAGCTGGGCGGAGGATAGAAGACCAATCACCCGCAGAACTAGAAGCAGAAATAGAAGGGAAAAAGTTGAAAGAACTTATGGAAATACAGGAACAGGTAGAAGAAACAATACATAGCGTAGATTGTAAAAATAGAATCAAAAGAGCTCTAAAGAGAAATGTTAGACACCATAAGTTGGAGGATGCAAGAATGGGGGATAAAGTCTTTTATAAGAAAAAGAACGAAAATAAATGGAGAGGACCTGGGAAAGTCATAGGGATAGAAGGAAAAACCGTTTGGGTACGTCATGGGGGATTGATGAGAGAGGTGAATAAAATTCACATTACAAGAATACAAAAAGTTGGGCAGAAAATAAGAAAGAAATATAGATTGAGAAAAAGACAATTTTGGGAAAGACACTACAATGAAGAGAGATAGTGAAGATAGAGAAAAATAAAGCAGAGTGCAAGACAGAAGAAGAGGTAAGGAAACGGAGGATGAAGAGCGGAAAAAAAAACCCGCCCAAAGTGAAGAAGACGAAAGAAACAAGCAACATCTGGAACAAGAGAGGGTGTTAAATGTAAAGACATTAAAGATCGGAGAAAAATATAAAGAATAAGGGGGAGAGGAATGGAGAAGAATAAAGATTATGAGTTTAGGAGGAAAAAGAGGAGGAAGATACGATGGAGCATACAATGTAAGGGATATAGAAACTGGAGAAGAACAATGGATGGATCTTAGGGTTTTTGATGTAAAGGAAGATCACGGAAGAAGAAGAAGAGCTGTGCAATGATTTGAAGGGAAATATGATATTTTTTCGTAATCGAGAACGATGGGGTTATCAACGAAGAGATGATAAAAACAGCAAAAAAGAGAGAATTCGATAGCTGCGCAGATAATAAGGTATATGAGGAGGTTATACCTAAAGAGGCTGGGAAGCCTGTTAAAACACGCTGAAATAGAGTGATCAAAAAGAAAAAGAAGATGGACGCGGGTTAGTATGGAAAGCAAGATTAGTACGCGAAGGTTTTCATGGAAAAATTGGGATTGTTAAATACAACATCATCTCCATGTGAAGCACTACCAGTCGGCCTGAGGGAATTGAAACTAGCTATTAATAATGATGAAATGTAGAAATGTAAAATATTTTTCATTATGATTGTAGATTGACCTTCAAAGGAAAGGAATATTAAAGAGCAGATGTTTTCGTGGTTCCCTCCTAAGAGAGGGCAGAGCAAAGAACATCTGTGGAAAACTGAATTAGGCAGGTTTATGGGCTTGCAAGGTGGGGCCAAGAATACATGGTACAGAGAACCATAAGAGAATATGTGTTGTCTGGAAGTGGACGGGAAAAGGTATGTCAGGATAGTGAGAAGAAAACGTTTTTTATGGGCGAGAATCATGTTAGGAGGATTTAATAGGGAAAATGCGGGATACATGTAGATGATATATTGTTTGGAGGTAATAAGGATTTTCATGAGAAAATTATGGGAGAAATAAAGAGAATTAAAAATTGGGAGAATAGAAAGAAGGAGATTTAAATATTTGGGAATAAACATTGATGATGATAAGGGGATAATAAAAATGAGTCAAAATGGGTATATAAGGGATATGGTGAGGGAAGTTAATTAGGGTAATAGAGGGAATGAACATTGAATGTAAAGATCAAACAAGGCGTATAGATCTGTATTGGGAAAATTGAATTGGCTGGCTCAGAATACAAGACCTGATGTTAGTTTTCAAGTAAGTAAACTGGGGAGAAATCTAAATAAAGCTAATTATAATAATTACAGAGTTAAATAAGGTAGTAAAAAGAATGAAAGAAAAGAATGTGGAAATACACATAGAGGGGTTGCAAAGAGAGGGATTAACATTGGAAGTGTTTGCAGATGCATCTTTTGGTAATGCTGAAGATGGAAAAACACAAATAGGTTTCTGTGTGTTGTTGAAAGACAAAAATGGGAGGAAAAATCCTGTGGTATGGAAGTCTAAAGTGGCCAAAAGGGTAGTGGGATCCACTTTGGTTGGTGAGACAATGAGTATGGTGGAAGGGGTTGAATGGGCGGAATATTTGAAATATTTATGGGAAGAGGTGAATGGTGTGAAGGAAGATGAAAGGGGAATAAAAATTATAGTAAAAACAGATTGTAAGTCGTTGAAAGAAAATGTGAGATCTGAAACAGGTGTGAAAAACAATGTTTAGAATAGACTTATTAAATATTAAGGAAAAATTGGAAGGGGGAATTATACAAGATATAGTGGATAAACAATAGGTTACAGTTAGCAGATGGATTGACAAAGGAGAAAGGCAATCATAAGATTTGGGAATTGGTACAGGTTAGGGAGGAATGAAAGGAGAGAGAGAATAAATGAAAAAAGAAAAATGGTATTAGTGTGTGTTTTAGTAGTAGGGTCAATATTTTCATAAGCTTCAAATTTTTACATGACACTCAAGTATCTTTTTTCTTGGTTAAAAGGGAACAGCTCTTGCCACAAGGGCCTCTAGGCCTATAAAATTTTGGGTTATCAGGGGATTTGAGCTATGTTTGTTATGAAAATCTCTTTCTCATTGCCCAGGAATAGATGAATTAGAATAATTGAATTCTAACTTTAATCGGCGAAGATTTGTCGTATTCGAATAAAACCAGAGCGATATTAGAGCATATTAGGATAAGACAGTTTATAACGGTCAACAGAGGAGACAGGAGCAATTTAAGTGAGAGTGGAACAGGGGAGGATCACCTTAATATAATGAATGGTGAATAATAATTACATAATAATAATAATAATAATAATAAATAGGCGGTTCCTGGGTCCCTGCACTGTGGGGATCGAGAATAACTTATTAAGAAAAGTTTATTGCGGGGTTGATGCATCGAATTCGTCATCTGTTGAAACTCTTACGGCTAAATATTTAAGAGTAGATTAATCAATATAATATACAAGATATAAATACATAAATAATAAAATATATATATAAATATAGATATATATATATATACTATAGTAGATATATATATATACTATACTTATATAGTATATATATATATCAGGGATGGGGAGTGGGAGTCGAGCGTTTTCAAGGGGTAAGGAGAACACAATTCAATTTTCCCAAAAAAGTCGGGAGAGTTCGGACAGTCGGGAGTCAATTATTAAAAAACGACTTCCCTTTCGACTCGCCAAAAAATTTTGTATAAACTTCTTCACACAAATTTGATGAAAACTTAACTTGAATTTTATTTGCAAAAACAAAAGACTTTTTTATATTTATGACATTGTTTTGTAAGAATTTAAATTGTTTCTTATAATTTTTTCTCTTTTCCTATATATTTAAAAAGAAAAAAAAGAAAAAACTTTTTATAACATATAGTAATATTTAACATTTTTCTTATATTAATTTTTTCTTCCTGAGTCGAATACGCCTAATTTTTCTGACTTGAGAAACCAGTTAGTTCTACTCCGTCCCTCACCGCCAAAATAAACATTTGGCTTAAATGATGACAATGAAATTGACCATTTATATATATATATATATATATATATATTTAATTATATGTCATAATATTATATATATAGTATATATATATATATATTATATACTTGTATATCTACGCCGTTGCCGCGCTCTAATACATGTGTGCTCTTTTACTCCTTATAAATTCTTT
>JABUQX010134860.1:30000-48460 GCA_015478945.1 Trachelipus rathkii | reverse complement strand
GGTATACTTTGAGACGTTCAATCAGGTGGTGTTTTCATGAATTTTCTTATCAAGTAGAAACGCTTTCATTTTTAATGTATATACCATAAACCCTAAAATTTATCTGATGCATTAACAAAAAAAAAAATTATCGCATTTTTGCATTTTCAAAACCAAAGAAAGTAGGGTTTGAACTACTGCTGGGATCTGTGGTCAAACTAGCCCAAAGTTCTAATATACATTTTGTGGGTAGTGGACACATCTATGCATAGTTCAGAGTTTGAAGTGTTCAGAAAAATTTTGGGATTTCCCAAAAAAATCATCAACCAAGTTTATGAGAAAAATGGAAATACAAAAATGACTACAGACCAAAAACGCTCGAAAAAAACGTTTTAGAGCTCAGAAAAACCTGCGGTTTTCTTTTTTAAATTAAGAATTTTATGCCCATGTTAAGGAAAAGGGCTAAATGGGTCAACCCGGAGTTCAAATGGATGGTCCTTGATGTTTCTTAAATGGGATAGAAACAAAATATCAAAAAACGTTTTTACAAAAATAAAAAACACACAATATAACAGAAAAACCCGATCGAAGTTTAAGGGGTAAAAAATCTTGCGGTTGCTTTATTTGATTAGAATTGGCTGAAAATTAAAGAAAATTATCCATTTTAGTATAGACTATGACAGAAAGTTCTTAATAAACAAAATGTGTAACGGACTTACCATCAATAAAGAAATTCTGGAGGCTTGTTCCTTTAGTATTTTAAATGATTTGATTTTGTTCAAAAGTTCTTCAAAGTTCTTTGGTTTCATCTCTTTCCAGTAACTGATTCAGTTGTAGCTAACATATGTATATGTATATATATATATATATATATATATATATATGTATATATATATATATATATATATATAATAATAATAATATATAATATATATATATATATATATATATATATATATATATATATCTACCATATATATATATCTATATATCCTTATATAATATCTTATATATATATATATATACTCTTATATATGTATATATATATATATATATATATATGTATATAATAATAACCTTAATAATAATAATATATAATAACCATGTATATATATATATATATATATATATAATATATATATGTATAATATATATATATATATATATATATATATATCTTTCATCTACCTATATATATCATAATAATATAATAATGTATATAATATATATATAATATATATATATATATATATATATATATATATATATATGTAAATAATCTATATATATCTTATATATATATATATCATATACATATATATATATAATAATAATAACCAATAATAACTATAATATAATATATATATGCCATGTATAATAATAACAACATATATATATATATATGCCATATCTATATATATATATAATAATATATATATATATATATATATATATATATATATGTATATATATATATATATATATATATATATATATACATATACTTCATATATATATAATAATATATATATATATATATATATATATATATTAATATATATATATATCATATATATATATGTATATATGTTTATACTATTATAATAATATATATATATATGTATAATATATATATATAGCATATATATACTGCTATATATATTATAATATGTGTAATATATATATATATATACATGTAATAATAATATATATATATATAACATAATAATATAATATATATAATATATATATAATAATATAATAATATATACTGCTATATATAATAATATATATACTATACTATATATATATATATATATATATATATATATATATATATATATATATATATATATATATATATATATATATATATATATATATATATATATATATATATATATATATATATATATATATATATATATATAGAATGTTTCAGAGATTAATTAATATGTGTGTATTGTGCTTTATTGCGTATGTGACATAAAGTTCTAAATAAAACCTGTGTCCTTTAATTAGCTCTACGAGGTGGAACACTTACAGTTTATTTTTGCGCATGCGCAGTAGTCCAAATGCGCGGGTTTATGTTTTTTTTGAATGCAATGGTATATTTTTTATTCCAGATTTGAAATGTACGTACGAAATTATACATTAATTACTGAAGATACTTTTACCTACAGTGTATACCTTACACGCTATCTAAGTTCAAAACATTGAATCGCTACTGGTGTATACGACACACATACTTATATTAACGCACATACCGTATGGTAATGAAGGAACTTAGGAACCAAGTAAAGTTTCGGACATTACATTGAAGTAAATTTGGGTGTTTAGAACCAAATCTTGAAACACATAGATACTGTAACGTTGGAATAGTGAACGACATGCCTCGCGATGTGTACTCAGACGACGAAAAACGAGCCATAGTCGAATTGTACATTGCAAATGGATTAAATTCAAGGGAGTAGCCCGATCTCTGTTGCAATGTACAATTCGACTATGGCTCGTTTTTCGTCGTCCGGTCATTCACTATACCAACGTTACAGTATCTGTGTTTCACGATTTGGTTCTTGCATTTACGCTTCGGCATGTGTGAGAGTTACTGGTACGTAGCGCACGATATACCGTTAATATGATAAATAACTGGGCTCAGCATTCAATGTTTGAAGCATGGATAACCAGCAGGTAAAAGAGAATGATCTTTCAGTGGTAACGTAATTTCGGCTGCGTACAAATCTGGAGATGGCTGTACCGTTATGCAAAAAGAGCATCGTCCGCGCATTACCGCATGCGCAGCGCAAACTGTGGTGTTAAACAATTAAAGGTTTCACGGAGTTTGTGAAAGGGCCCCGATACGCTACCTGTACTTCACGCGACCAGCTGTTCCCTTCGCTGAGATTTTCCCTGTATATATATAATAATATATATATATATATATATATATATATATATATATATATATATATATATGTATATTTATGATAATAATATCGAACTTATTGTTACGTATTCGCTGAGATGTATATATATATATATATATATATATATATATATATAGTCCTCAAAGTGATTGTTTAAATAATGTTTCTTTTTATCAAATACTTGCCCAAATATACAAAAGTTAGACCTTCTTTACTTACAGAAAGTGAATCCCAGAAAATATTACAGAGAATGCTTTGTTAAAATTAATTTTTTTTTTTTAATATAAAATGATAAAATGTAGTATTGATTTTAATTTTTAATTATCGATGTTTCTCTTAAAGCATGTTATTATATATATTTTTATATATATTATATATATATTTCATGAAATAACGTTTGTTTATTAGAATATAATGTTTTTTTTTTAACTCAATTTGTTATACTTGTTATATTATTTAGATATATCTGATCTTTTAGTGCATTAAAAATTTCCAGCCAAAAATGTTCTATGCATTTTTGTCTTATGTACTGTATGTGTTAAAGAATTTAAGTTTTGTAAAACATGGTTTGATTTTAGGTGTACTTGAGAGATTTACAAAGTGTAAAAATAATCCATTCTCCGACTAATCAACGAATAGCTTGTATATAATAAAACCAAATGTTTAATAAAATATCAATCAACCAAAAATAAAGTTGTTTTTACTCCCCCACTATAAAGAGTTCTAATGACTTACATGCTGCTGGTTGAGCAGCCCAGGTTAGGTGAAAAAAGGCGACTCCACCAGAGAAAGCTGAAAGAAATCCCAGCACTCCTGCCACTTTATATATATATATATATATATATATATATATATATATATATATATATATATATATATATATATATATATATATATATATATATATATATATATATATATATATATATATATATATATATATACCTATATATATATATTATTGTAGGACATTTAAGTAGAAGAGCATGACATAAGTCGAAAGGAACCCCCTACCATCCCCTCTTCTCCTTCTTGCCCTTAAGTGAGAGTTCGTCGCAGTAAAAAAAAAAACTCACCTTAAGGCTTCACAAGACCGCGACAGACCCTCACTGTGACATTTCATCAATGTGTAAGACAGCAATTTCTCCTCCGCAGGAAGGGTGAGGCCTCATTTGCCCACTTACACCCCCCTTCGGTGTGTGAATCCTAAATGGGACTTCTTGTAGGAAAATATAAATTCCTGTATGAATTTTATTAAATAAATAATGAAGTCATGAAATTTAAATTTATTATCCTAATTAGGATAAGTGAAGGAGAAGGCCTTAGGGTAGCACAGTTGGTTATCGTTAGGTTAGCCCTAATATTGTTAGGTAGGGTAGTTTGTTAAGGTATACAAGACATCTTGAAAGGAAATGATCAGAGCTATATACTAAGTTGGCGTGAGTACGGAACTTTGCCTAAGTTAAATTTGTTAGTTATCCTAAATGAAAAATGTATATGTTAAAAATCATAGGTTAAGGTGTGAAAAGATGTATACGCTGAGGAATGGTATGTGTGTATATACAAATGTTAGTGTATTTTTGATGCAGTAAAACATTTTTTTATAAAATATTTCCATATTATTATGATATATTCTACAAAGAAATTATTTTCATGATATGTTTATACATCATGTGAATTTATAATATAGTAAATACTGATAAATATATGACATGAAGCAGGAAGTCATTTGATCATGTAAGGTTGGGAGGGTGGGAGTGGGAGAGGTATTTATTCTACGTTACTGCTTTAAGGTCAATTGAGATCAAATTATTAATGAAAATTTTAAGATTTTACATTAAAAATTTAAATTATACAAAAAAAATAACAATTTAATAATGAAACACAAATTTTTATTTAAACTGGGGAAAAAATTTAAGTTAATGATCAAAAGAGAAATATAAAAATTATTAAAGTCACAGTTTGGAAAGAAAATATAAATGTTTCAGCTTAAAGGAAAACAAAATTAAGTTAATGTTTGAACGAAGAGTGAAATATAATGTATGATGTAGAAATTACGTCATGTATATCATACACGTACTTGTTTGCTATGATTTTCATAGGAATATGTATAACGCTTATGTTAGATAAATACTCGATGTTTAGAAAATGGCATAAAAATTTATCAAAATGCGAATAATGAGTCGGAACTTTATTCATGTGAACATTTATTCATAGTTAACTAGGATTGATGTGTTAGGTTCTACTAGTTTTGTTAAGAAATGTTAAGTTTTCTTAGATATAACTACGTTAGCTACTAGCGATGTGTTTAAATAAATGAGGCTAGGTTAGATTTTGTTGAATAATGCTAAGTTTGGTTGAGAATTTATTCATAGTTCAAAATGATAGTGTCTTTGTTAGGTTGAGCCTTTGTTAATGTTAGCATTTGTTCATAGTTTAGTATGTTAGATATGTTGGGTAAGGAAATACTAAAGGTTTAGAAAATGGTATAAAAACTTAATTAAAGTTCCAATAATAGGTAGGAACTTTGATCATGTTAACATTTATTCGCAGTTCAGTAGGTTAGATGTACTAGATTATATTAATTTTGTTAGAAAATGTTAAGTTTTGTTAGATATTACTATGCTAGCTGTTAATGCTATGATAAAAAAAATTAGGGCAAAGATAAGTTTTGTTGGTTAATATTGGGTTAGGTTGAGAACTTTGTAAATGTTAGCATTTATTCATAGTTCAAAATGTTAGTGTCTTTGATAGGAAGGACATTTTGTTACCGTCAGCATTTATTTATAGTTTAATATGTTAGATAAGCTGGTTAATTTTCATTTTTGGTGGGCTAGGAAGATTTAAGGTATACGTATTAAATTACTTTGTTACGTTAGGAAATGTATTTTATGTTCACACTATTGATTTGTGGGGAATGTATTTTGTGTTAACAGTATAGATTTGTTGGAAACTTGAGAAACATTGGCATTTTTCGACAGCGAAAGGTGTAATCCCGAGTATCTGTAGATTCTTAGGCCCCTTAAAGTATAAACGAAGCCTAAAACGAGGAGCAATCAAAGAACTAAAATCAATTAAAACATGTGCAGTGGAGAAACAAGCACAAAAGATAACTACAATCCTTCTACCGCACAAACTAGACCTGCCAGAGGAGGATGAAGAAGAAGAGCTAACTCCCAACAGTCCTGCCACCACTACAGAATTAGTCTCTTTCTCTACTACAAAATTGGTGAACCAAACAATCCGAATAACTGCTCAAGAATCTGGAAGAAGAAGCACTCTCTCTCAAGAAGATTACAGGCAACGAAAACCAGCAGTCCCCTGTCGAAGAACAAACAGAAGAATCTATCACTGGGACCAAGGTGAAGCCTCCAGTGTTTTTTGAGACTTCAGTTCCAACTTGGTTACGAGTGATGGAGGCCCAGTTTCACATTTACAAAATCACCTCGGTGAAGACGAAGTTCTTCCACGCTCTTTCACAGCTGCCCACAGACATCGTCGACCGCATCTCCTTTGCAGAACTTGATGCTCAAGCTTGTACTCCGCTGAAGAAAGGAGTCATTACTATCTTCGAGAAGAGTAAGACTGAGTTATTCAACGAGTTTTTGTCCAAATAAGCATACAGTGGCAAGCCTTCCCTTCGTCGGCGAGAAATACTTCGTTATAGTGCAAAGTTAAAAATTGAAGAAAACATCATCCGAATGCAGTTCTTGAAGGCTCTCCAAACAAACATTCTACCAACTATGGCTTCGCAAACAGTACTTACCCTTGAACAAATTGGTAAGCTAGCAAATGATCTAGTTGTTTTGGTATCATCTGCTTCTGTCATGGCAGTGTCAACAGCTATGACTACACAAGCAACTACATCAGCAGCAACAACAACAACAACAACAACAACAACAACAACAACAACAACAACAACAACAACAACAACAACAACAAAACTAAAAACCAGTCAAAACCAAAGACCCCACGTTTGCCGTGCATACATTTACTTCGCTCAGCAGGCAAGAACATGAAGGCCGCGGTGCAAGTGGAATGACTAATCTAATGAACATGTGCAATCTTCGTCTCGTCTCTCTTCTAGATCTTCTTCTCCTGTACCAACGGAAAACTAGATGAGTGAACTGGCTGCTGTGCCATAATCAGTTAGCAACTTACTATCAATGTCACAGTATTTGTCGCAGATACTCTCATTCTATTGGACACCGGCGCTTCCATTTCAAGTCTATCTTTTTCAAGTATAACCAAGATGTCCCTATTTGCAACTAATGTCAATTTTTCAGAGCAAGTCAATAGCTCGCCTATCATGTGTCATGGTGAAATAGCGACATATATACAGATCAAGGAGCTTCGTCGAGAATTTAATTGGACTTTTATAGTAGCTGGTATTGCAATGCCAATATTAGGTATGGATTTTTTTAAACCATTACAACCTATTTATCGATTGTGGGAAAAAATTCTACAAAACACAAATACGTCTCTTCTGGCACCACTTCAGGTCTTTTTTGAGAAAGTTCCTTCATTACAAATCAACGCTAACATGGCAGACTCTAACATTTCATCTTTGCCTCAGAAGTTTTCCTTGTTAACATCACCTAACGACTTGACAAACATCAAATTTAACCCAAATGAACCTATTCACTACATTGAGACTGGTGATTCTCCTCCAGTGTTTGCAAGACCTAGCCGTCTTCCCGAAGATAAACTAAAAGCAGCAAAAGCAGAATTCGACACTCTCTTGAAGAATAGAATCATCAGACCTTCCAAATCTTCTTGGGCTTCTCAGCTACTTCTGGTGCCGAAGAAATCCTCAGGAACTTGGAGGCCTTGTAATGATCACAGTTCTTTGAATGCAGTAACTAAAAGAGATGGGTATCCACTTCCTCACATTCAAAATCTCTCGCAACCCCTACATAGATCAACAATCTTCAGCAAAATAGACCTTCAGAGAGAATATCATCAAATTCCAATAAGACCGGAGAACATTGAAAAGACTGCCATAAAAACTTCTTTTGGCATTTTTGAACATGTTTCTATGGCATTTGTTTGAAGAACGCAGAACTTACTTTTCAAAGAATAATGGACTCTATTTTCAGACATCTTACTTTTGTCTACATAAATCTAGACGACTTGGTAATATTTTCACTTTTCAGCTCCAGAATAGCATGAAAAATATCTCAGGTCAGTTTTCAAACTTCTTCAAGAAAATTCTTTCAAAATATCCTTAGAAAAATGCAAATTTTTCAACTCATCTCTCAACTATTTAGATATTTCTTCAGATGGAGTTTTCCCTCCTTCAGAAAAGACGTCCGAAATTTCCAAGTACCCTCTTCATCTAGATTCAGCAGCTTTTAGAAGATTATTGCGAATGATTGGATAATATCGCTGTTTCATCTCTTGTTTTGCAAAGCTTGTCTTTCCTTTATCAGAAAAGCAAAACACCATTCAAAAGATAAGTCTCTTACGTGGACCTCAGAAGAAGAAGAAGAAGAAGAAGAAGAACTACAGAACTACAGAACTACAGAACACCGACTAGCAAAGACTTTACAGTCCACTCAAGGCTAGTCTGTTTAGTATTTTTGTTTATTTAATTTGTTGGATGTGTCTACTGTTATTAAAAAAACCTGTTATGTATTTTTGAAATAAGCATATTATTTACCTATTTCTATGTAACATATGAGTCTGCTCACTTAGAGCAGATCTGCTTCTAAGCAACAAACATCATAGTATGTTAAGTATTATTGTTTATTTATTGTGTTGTGATCGATTTGATCACCGTCTTAGAACAGATATGTTCTATGCGGTGAACATCAAATCTATTTACTACAGTTAATTAGTGTGATCGATTAGATCACCGTCTTAGAACAGATATGTTCTATGCGGAAAACATCAAAGCCATCAACTACAGCCATTCAGCGTGATCGAATAGATCACAGTCTTAGAACATAAATGTTCTATGCGATAAACATCAAAGCCACTTACTACAGTTATTGATTACAGTTATTTGTAATAGATGTTCTATGCGGTAAACATCAAAGCTATTTATTACAGGTTAAGTGCGATCGATGATATCACTATACTAGAACGGATACTTTGCAAGCCATGAACATCATAGCTACTACAAGCCGTAATTCTTTTTACGCTGTACTTATAACATTTTCTAAATGATTTCAATTTTTTTAGTTTGATTTTACCATATTCAGGATACTACTAATTCTTGTATTTGAATAAAGTAAAATATACTTGGATTGATGACGTTCACAGACCAATATCCTTAAAGTGTTTATCTAACTTTTTCTTGAATGAATCGATGTTAGCGCTGTTCACTATTTCATAAGAAAGACTATTCCACTTCTCGATTACATCGTAAGTGAAGAAATTCTTTGCTATATTTGTTTGAAATCGTTTATGACAAAGTTTATGCCCATTACTTCGTGTTACATCATTAAAATTATATCTGAAGAATTGCCTGTAATCGATATTGTCAAATTTATTTAGTATCTTGAAAACTTCAATTAATTTTCCTCTCAATCAAATTTCATATGATATAAGAAGAAGAAGAAGAAGAAGAAGAAGAAGAAGAAGAAGAAGAAGAAGAAGAAGAAGAAGAAGAAGAAGAAGAAGAAGAGATAACACCCAACTATCCTGCCACAACAGAATTGACCTCTTCCTCTCTCTCTCTCTCTCTCTCTCTCTCTCTCTCTCTCTCTCTCTCTCTCTCTCTCTCTCTCGCTCTCTTTATATATATATATATATATATATATTGGTTATATATATATGTATATATATATATATATATATATATATATATATATATATATATATATATATATATATATATATATATATATATATATATATATATATATATAGGTTAAAAAAATATCCATACTATTAAACACAATGTTTTTAAATCGGCAATTTGAAATTATGAGAAAATATAAATGATAAATGTGTACTGTTATTTTGTAGCATGTAAAAGCTTGGGAAAGATAAACTGTTTGAAGAATTCCTTTCTCTCAAATAAAACTTTGGAACTAACCCCTAAAATTGTTTATTTACTTTACCATCTTAATGGCAATTTTCTAAATCAAAGAAATAATAATTTAAAGTTATTCGTGTTTAATTACACTCTCCAACCAAAAAAAAAAAAATTTTCATTTCGCAAACAAAAGCATATATAATCTTTATGGATTTTGAGCCGCTGAATCCAAATATGCAATCAGATTTTTTTCTAGGATGCACCAATTTTTTTGCGAGTTGGAATTAAACTTTCAAAGCAAAATGAAATTATAATATTAAGACATGTACTTACAATAATAATAATACGAAATATGGAAAAAAGATATGGGTTTTATAACATATTCAATATTTAGAAGTTAAAAACATGGATTTCAAAATATGTATTCATTTAAGATTATTTCCTACTGTATTTTATTTTCCTTTTATGTGTAGCCTTTGGATCATTAAGTTGAAGATTCCAGCAGAAATCTGCAAGCATTGCAGGAGTCCATTTTCCCTTGCATCTATTTTCCATGTTACATATCTCCTGATGGAACCGTTATCCGTGTTCGTCGCTAACATCTGCAGCATTCTCAGGGAAAAATCAAGATGTGAGTGTAAGAAATGAACCTTTAGGGACATGTTACAACTAAGTCTTTGATATGCTTGAATTAATTCGTCAACAAGGGCTCTGTAGTTTTCGGCCTTGTGTCTTCCGAGCAGATCCTTACAAACTGCCTTAAAACTCCTCCAGGTATTCAACTGTATTTCATTCATTGCTTTCTCAAAATCGTTGTTAACCATGAGTTTACGAATTTGCGGTCTGACAAAGATACCTTCTTTCCCCTTAGCATCACTTAATTTAGGAAACTTGCCTTTTAGAAACTGAAATGCTGGCTGATCATGTTTTAAAGTTTTAACAAGTTGTTTTATAAGACCTAACTTAATATGTAGTGGTGGCAGAAGAATTTTTTCATTTTTGACAAGTGTTCCCGAATAACCTTGCGAGAACCTGGTTTTAGTACATCACGTGGAGGTCAATCTGAGCGGATATAGTGCTCTGCTTTTGCCTTACTATCCCACTTGCAAAGGAAGCACGTATACTTTGTATAGCCAGTTTGCAGTCTATTTAGAAGCGCAACTACTTTTAAGTCAGCGCATATAAGCCATTCGTGCTCATTGTAGTGAACTTTGTTTAACATGTAGGCTAAGTTTTCGTAGGTTTCCTTTAAAAGTACAGAATGTGCAATGGGAACTGATGGGAAGATAGGGCCATTATGTAATAGAACAGCCTTAGTGATGAATAGTGATGCGTTGATAAACAATCTCCATTCTTCTGGATGGTAGACAATGTCTAGATCATTAAACAATCCTTGAATGTTGTTACAAAAGCACAAGCTATTCTCCATTCAAAAATGTTTCTGTAAAGCATCCGAACGGTCTAAATTTTATAATTCTGACGTCCTTTTTTAGTAAATATCTTTCTTGAAGCCAAGAAGCAAGTAATTCGCTCTGTTTCATTGATAATGACAGATCACGTACTAAATCGTTTAAATCGGCCTGATCTTCTTGCTCTTCACATGTCTCATCCGATTCCATATAGTCAGGGTTGTCTGCATAATCCCCTGAATCAGAGGATAGATGCATCTCTTTAGGCGGTCCAGAAGGTGGAATCTCTTTTGAACGAGGCACTGGATGCTTAGCTGATTTCAAGTCAGGGTATACAATACACTTCCTACTCTTCTTTCTGTGGCCTGAAGAAAAGAAATCGAAGTAACAACTTTAATATTACAGCTTTTAAAAGGTGTATTTTAAAAGGTGTTATATCATACTTTTTTTTATATATTGCTGATATTATTAATGAGCATAAAAAGCATAAATGATTACATGCAATTAATACCTTTTATATCAACCAAGCAGAAGTAACAGTCAACAGTCCGTTGTGTGATCTTGAGGTTCCCTCCAAACCATTGGAACACCGAATGGCAACTGCTCCTGTGATCCCTTTAGCCAACTTGACAGGGAACTTGAACAGTTTTTGCAACATATGTGAGGTGCCCACCCCACCCCTTTTTTAACGTGGGAACTGAGATTTCGCCGATCTCTCTTAATCGACAAATTTCCACAAACATAACAAAATTGGTTGTTAAAGTTTTTATAAGCTCTTCTAGACATATTAAAGCATTTAGATAAATAGTTACCAACCTGAAAAAAAAAACATTTTAACAATTAAATTGGATTCAAATATTTTTACAAAATGAGAAATTATATAATTATAATTATATAACTATATTATGTAAAATTGTCATATTTCTTGTTTGCATAGAATCGAATCAAAGACATTTTAACATATTTATGCAAATGTAATGTTGTTTTTCATAATTTAAGGAATTCAATAATTATATTAATTTATTAACATCCTTAAATTATACAAAACTACATTTTCCCAAAAAAAACTGTATGTGATAGCGAAAAACGAATTTCAAATTCGGATTCTATACACAAAAGTAACCCAGAATATGACTCACATCTTTACGTAATTTTGGCTGTTGGACAGTGTTATTGTTAACTATTTTGATGTCATATTTTTTTTTTGAAAATTGAGTTACTAATATTTTCCTCCCATTTATTTACTATCTTAATATATTATTAGAATGTATTAGAAATATGCTTTCATTTAGAGCACTTTTTTTATTAGAAAAAACATAAAAACAAATAACCAACCGTTTAAACAAAAAACCGTGTTTGTTTAAACTAACAACCCTGCATAATATCAGTATCATATATATATAAGGTTATATATATATATAGCGTATATATATATGATATATATATATATATAAAAGAAAGAAAGAAGAGTATGTTGTTGTTGTTATCTATAATATATATATATATATTATATATATATATATATATATATATATATAGAAATTTATATATATTATGTTATATATATATATATATATATATATATATATATATATAATATATATATATGCTTTATGTATATATATATATGGTATATATATATATATGTTATATACATATATATATATCGGTGTCAGCATATAGGTATATATATATATATATATATATATATATATATATATATATATATGGTATATGATATATATATAGTTATATGTATATATATATATATATATATATATAAAGAGTAGTTTTTATATAAAGATAGGTATATATATATATATATATATATATATATATATATATATATATATATATATATGACTTTTATACTTTTTCGCAAGAATTCTTTTTCAAATAAGAAAATATTATTAATATTTTACAATTTTTTTTTAAAAACAAAAAATAAATTTGCGAATTTAAAAAAAAAAACATTTACTTTTTAATTTTTCTCAAACTTGAAGTCTACTTGTGCTATTTACATACTCAAGTTTCTCTAAAACATCTTCTAGAAAGAAAATAAGTTCTCCATTCCATATGGTAATCAAAGTTGTGAGCTTTGCTTTTTTCTCCTTCCTTTGGCTTGACCTTCTTCTCTTTCTGTCTGTTTTCTTACCTTTCTTGATAATTTTTTTGTGACTTGCCCAGACAACATACATAAACGCACAAACACACACACACACACACACATATATATATATATGTTATATATATATATATATAAGAAGAAGAGCATAGGGTATGTCAAAAATATAGGTAGTATTTATAAATATTTCTATATATATATATATATATATATATATATATATATATATATATATATCAGGGACGTGCCCTCTGGGTAGGCAAGGTAGGTAGTGCATGCCCTACAAAAGAAGTGAATTATTTATTTATATTTTTTAATATTTAAAACAAATTTAATCCATAAAAATTAATTACTTACAGAGCTGTTATCGAAATTTAAAACAAAATTTAATTTTCCTTTGTAAAAAGGTAAAAATTTTTGTGCTTCTCCGCCGCTTATAGCTTCCTATATTGAACTTGGGAAAGTTACGATCCGTTTTTTCATTTTTTATAGTAAAATCATGTGCCTAAAAGGCATTCTGAATTCTGCTTTTGACTCGCTCATCCCAGTGTTTGAAATGATGTTGTCGAGGAAGGATATTTCTCTCTCTCTCTCTCTCTCTCTCTCTCTCTATATATATATATATATTTGTAATATATGTTAAGACCAAGCATAGTTATATATATATATATATATATATAGCATATATATATATATATATATATATATATATATATACTGTATATACAACCCTCGTGTATTTTCTACCATGCTGGGATATACCCCCTGGACCCTAGCAGATGAACGTGCAAGTGTTTTACCCCTCACGCCACGACGAGACAAAAAAGAATCCAAGAATACTTCTACTGCCCAAGGAGCATTACTACGTACCTGGAAAGTTGCTCGTACTCGCTTAGGGGCCAAATAGGTACCGCATGGTGAATATTAATGTCAGACCGGGGTCATTATGTACAAGAGAAAACTAAATAACCCCTGCAATCAAATTTGTATTTGTAAATACCCCTGCTGTATTTTTTCACCATGCTGGGATTCAATCCTGGACCCTAGCAGATGAGTGCAAGTGTTTGACCCTACCACGCCACGACGAGAGAAAAGAAGGAAACTGAGAATACTTCTACTGTCCAAGCAGCATGGTGAAAATATCAGGCCAAACAGGGTGCTGCGCATGGTGAATAATAAATACCAAGACCGGGGGTCATTATACAATAGAAATGCAATACCCCTGCAATTAAATTCTAGTATTGGTCTGAGTATTATTATTCACCATGCGCGGTACCCTGTTTTGTCCTACGCCCGAGTGCGAGCGGGAGGAGTACGTAGTAATGATAACGGATTTCTAAAAGACAGGAAATCCAAATCATGTCACCCACAGACATTAGATTTTTTTTCTAACTTGGATAGAGGTCGAGAAACCTGTTTATCAGGTCACTGAAGAGCTTGGGGTTTAGCCCTAGCATCTATATATATGGTAATGAGTCATAGGATTAGGGTTCGAGTTTTTTATTTTTAACCGTATTGCTTTCAAACTTGGGATCTTTATTGATGGTGGTGATGATGGCGATAATATATATATATATATATATATATATATAGTATATAGTACACAAGAGCAGCAGCAGTTATATATATATATATGCTAAGGCTATTATGTTATATAGCATATATATATATATATATGTTATATATATATATATATATATATATATATATATGTATATATATATCCGGCCCTCCGGGGCGCGGCGGTGTGGGGCAGGTCTCTGCACGGTAAGGTGCGGTGTGCAGGGCGTTAGGATTAAGTCCAAACGTCTCGGTTATCTCGGGAATGGGTTCCCGAGATATTAGAAACTTATACTTTGACACATCAAGTGTCTAATTCTAACGATGTAATGGAAACTTCCAAGTCAGTGGCCGACATGACTTTTAATTTCGCCATCGTCTCAAAAGACCAGAACCATGAAAATCTTAAACCTCCGCCTCAAAAGGGCTGAGATAAAAATTACTTAACATTATATAAGATTCTAGCCTTAAAACAACTTGGAAGGTTGCGTCGCTCCCTTACGGGGAATGCAGCCCCATGTTACTTCGTCTAAGACGAGGTGTCACCACCACCTATAGGTATATCAAATTTCAATGGGGAACGAGCTCTCTAATCCCCCGTTCTTAGGGACAAAGAATGTAATTTCTAGGGAAATCTTTAAGAGGGGACGGTCCAAATTTCAATGGGGTACCAGCTCTCTAACCCCCAGGTGCTTGGGACAAAGAAAGCCGTTTGCTAGGGAAAATTCTACGAGGAACGGCACCCCTTAAGGATCAGTCACGGCTACGTAACTTCGTCTACGACGAGGTTACGGCATCATAAGTGAGGCTAACAAGTATCTGGGGGAATGGCAACTCTCTAAACCCTTTAAAAATGGAGGGATAAAGTTATTATAAGAAGCATACCAATATATATGCATTACTACTCTAGTAAACTAGTTAGATTGGACTTGCAGTAAACTTCAAGCAGTTCAGATATAAGTAAACTTAAATCTATAAAGGGCAGAGTAAAATATTTGCTCCAGCAGCGCCCCATTTTCGCCCCCATCTAAAAATGGACATGGAATTCTTAATTTCCAGCCAATTTTGATAAAAAAAACAAATAGGCAAACAAACTGTTGCTTTTTTTGACCTCTATAAAGTTGTTTTCGGGTGTTTTTCTGTGTCTGTAGTCATTTCTTCAGAATTGTCATTTTTTGAAACCCTATGCTTTTGACATTTTTTACTTCAACTCCTACATTTTCTTCGAAATAACTTCAAATTGAAATGTACATAGATGGGTTTATTACCTAGAGAATCCATGAAATAGTTTTTTGATTTTTTTGAAATTTGTGCTCATCAATGTGGAAATTCAAAACCTACTTTTTTTGGTTTTAAAATGAAAAATTGCGATAATTTTTTTTTCCTGCTCATGCGAGCAGGATAAAATTTTCAGAGCATATGTAGTCGGGGAGATACACATGTTTTATTTAGATAATTTCTTTGTATATACAGTAGTTTTGGATTTGTCCTTGGAATAAATTTTTCAAAAAAAAAAAAAAATAGAAAAAAATTGAAAATTTAGAAAAAGAATATGGTATTCGACCGACTATACAAGCCATGAAAATTTTATGTTGATCGGATAAGTAGAATAAAAATATATCAATATTTCATTTAAAAAAAAATTATTTTGAGAAAGTTATATATATATATATATATATATATATATATATATATATATATATATATAAATAGTATATATATATATATATATATATATATATATATATATATATATATATATATATATATATATATATATATATATATATATATATATAGTATATATATATTATATATATATATATATATATGAATTATATATATTGCAGTCCTTACTGAAAAGGTATGGGATAAAATTTATTGGAATATTGATGTTATCTGAATATCACAATCTTCCACGTCAACAAATGTATTTCTTAAAACAAAGAAACTTAGCAAGTCCCAATATTTTGCAGAAATACAATCTAAAGAAAATGATTTGTACAATCAAGAAATTATTTTCATCTACAGAGTATTTCAGACACAGTGCTAGAACGATCATGGCCATAACACAAAAAAAACATAAAAAAATACCTTAGTATAGATGAACAGATGTTTTACTATTATGGACATCATTCTTGTAAAATGTTTATTAGAGGAAAACCGATCAGATTTGGTTTTAAAATTTGGGTCTTAGCTACAGTATCAGGTTACCCTGTTAGAATGGAAATATGCATTGGAAAAAATGAAGTTGAACAAAGAGAATCAATTGGGCTTGGTCCAAATGTGGTTTGAAAACTATTGAGAAGTGTAACTAACCCAGCTTTTCACACCGTTCTTTATGACATTTTTTTTTACATCACATGACTTGATGGCATGGCTGTCAGAAAAAGGATTTAGAAGCACTGGAACAGAAAGGACAATCGCCTTCTAAAATGTTCTCTTCCAGACTCTAAAACAATTGATAAAGCAAAGAGAGGAGCACATTGGTCGAGATTGGATGGTAAAATATTACTTGTCAACTAATTTTAACAAGGTTGAACCTCTTCAGCAACGTGCACCATGGTGAAAGATCGAAAAGAAATGCATATTTGTTAAACAACCGAGCCTTATAAAGGCTTATAATTCCTTCATGGGAGGAGTTGACCTTCTTGATCAAGCTATTGCTAACTACCTGCCACAATTGATTGAAAAAAATGATATGGTTCTTTAATTGTCAACTGTTTTTCAGTTCTCAGAGTAGCAGCTTGTAAAATTCATAAACGTTTAGGAGTTAAGTTAGATCAACTCAGCTTTTGTAGAGCAGTTGTGCTCCAAATGCTAAAAAATCCTCGTTGTGCTGTTGCAAGGCCATAACAATGAGGAGAAATTGCCAAAGGTTTAGGGAATTCACATCATTTTGGACCTAGAAGTCATCGAAAACTGTTGTATGCAAAAAAAAATCGAGAATAAAATGTACAAGATGCAATGTCGACTTCATAATCATTGTTCTGGGCAATTCTCTCTCTCTCTCTCTCTCTCTCTCTCTCTCTCTCTCTCTCCTCTCTCTCTCTCTCTCCTCTCCTTCTCTCTCTCTCTCTCTCTCCCTCTCTACTCTCTCTCTCTTCTCTCTCTCTTCTCTCTTCTCTCTCTCTCTCTCTCTCTCTCTCTCTCTCTCTCTCTCTCTCTCTCTCTCTCTCTCTCTCTCTCTCTCTCTCTCTCTATATATATATATATATATATATATATATATATATATATATATATATATATATATATTATATATATATATATATATATATATATATATATATATATATAATATAATATATATATATATATATATATATTTTATATATATATATATATCATATATATATATATTATATATATATATTATATATATATATATACATATATATATAATAATATATAAATACTTTATATATATATATATATATATATATATAATATATATATATTATATATATATATA
>JABUQX010134860.1:0-22500 GCA_015478945.1 Trachelipus rathkii | reverse complement strand
GTTTCTCTCTTTTTATTTTCCCATTAAGGACGGCTCGAATCTGACGCGGGCACAAATATTTTCTACGACAGTCCCCCCCGTCGTCCACCTGGAGCCGAGAGACCCTGACCTCCTGCCACTTTAGGGTTTACCTTAATATGGCTATCTCCCTTCTAGTTAAAAAAAAAAATTAATATTGCTAATTCCCTTTTGTGAGTGACTTTGTGGTAATGTTACATAAATTACCTTTAAAAGGATATACCATAGGGGAAACCACAAAGATGGCAGGAGTTGGGGTCTCTCTCGACCTCCCGGTGGACGATTTCTTTGTATTGCAGAAGAAAGTAAATAATACTTTTTGGGGCAGTTATTGTACATTGTATATATATTATCAAAAATATGAAAATCTGTATGTTTACACCCCACTTTTCTATTTCTTTTGTTATACATTCTTTTCTAGAACAAAAAAATTCTTCACTTGATTACAAATAATTTGTCATTTTTAGACTATGGGCTACGCTTTGTAGTTCTCCTAAAACTCTCCTAGTGATAGATAAGATACCAAATATGACACATAGATACTATGATGAAACTTCCATTTGTTCAAAACGTAAATATAGTAAAAGGAGAGTGTATTCAATGATATTTGTGGTTATCTTGCGGCGGTATTTGTTAGGGCGACCCAACGGAGTCATTTTGTGTTCCGTACCCAATCGCAAGAAGATACTTTATTGGACTGCATTAAAAAATATATTAAGTCCAGGATCCACTATTATTAGTGATTGTTGGGCTTCCTACAAAAAATATCGCAACCTGCCCCTGAATATTCTTTCAAACGTATCTTTCACTGTCAACACACAGTAAAAAACTATTGCTGGATCCTGAGTACTGGGGCTTACATACCAAACACATAGAAGTGCGATGTCTGGTGGAAGCTTTTAAAGTATAAAAATAAAGTAACGAAAATATGGTTACTGCTAAAGATAGTTTTGATAATCACCTCATCCTAATCCGAATAGAATTCACTGTGGCGAACCATTAAAAATACATTTGTATCTTAAGGTGGGTAGAAAAAAAGATTTTTGAAGGATATTGCTAACGTTATAACAATTTTATATCATATATATAGATATAAGTATATATAATATATAGTATACTATATATAATATATATATAGTATTATAGTATATATATAATAGTAAATATATATAAATATAATAATAATATATAGCTTAAATATATATATTAGCCTCCAATATATATATTATTAGGTTATATAAGTACTATGATATATATATATGCTATTAAATTATATTATCGACATTTAAATTGCAATTAATTTAATACTATCTCAAAAATCAATGTTTCCTTAGAAATTGTGAACTTTCGAACTTCTATTTTTTATATATATTAAAAGCTGTTCAATTTTAATATTTTACTGAATATTTGATCAGAACTCGCTCCGTCTTTGTCTCGGTTATATTTATGATTTCCTGGGCAACAGAAAATAATATGATAGACGTCAAATATCAAACTCTTGAAAGCACAGCTGACTTTATATATTATAACTATTATAATTATATATATTATATATATAGTTAGTATATATACTATATATATCCTATATATATATATATTACTTCATAGTTAATTAAATTAGTGAAAGATAAAATAATAGTAAGCATAGTAATATAGATATATATAGCTAACTATACTATAGTCATACGAATATGACACAAAGGTGATAACAAAAAATCTAGCGCTGTGAAAGAAATTATGGAACTGATAATGAGAAATGGAAAAGATAGACAAGGGTTTAAAAGTTATCCAATATATAGTTATGACGTAATGTGCTGCTTACCTTCGTCTGGCTGTGTTCAATAGCTATATGTGGTTTTTCAATAAATATTTTTAAGTACGTACCAAAGGAGGGAAAGACTATTTCAGGACTGTTTTGGGAATCCTTTTATGGGGGGTTGTCATTTGTGCGGCTAAAAGAAGTATTTCAAAAATTCTATAAAAATTTAAAAAATGGCTGGCCGTTAAAAACGTATTTGTAGCACATTCCATAGGAAAGCGGATTGACTTAGAGTTAAAAATGTTAACAAACCCTCAAAAAATCACCTATTGTATACGCAGAAATCAAATGGTATTTAACAATTTCAATTAAATTGATGACAATTAATAATAAGCCAGAGAATGTAAATATTAATTAGAATTGGAAAACATCTCTATTTAAAAAGAGAATAAACAGGTCCTTCCACAAACAGCTACTCACTTCCATTAAACCATTTACTCCAGCACACCCCTTGTTTTACCTAAAAACAACCAACTGACTGTATCACAAAATAAAATGCCCTCAATAAACCTGTCTGTTTGCGTGTTACGTCAATTACAATTGTAAACTCATTCGACTGTGTGTTGTCTCTATTCGTGCGTTTTTCGCTTATTGAATAATGGAACGTAATTACCACCGTGTATTCATACTCATGAAACTAGCTGGACATGCATCTAATGATGTGTGATGGCACGCGTGCAATTAGTGTGCTCTGGCAGCAATACGTGTACCAGAGAAATATCCCAACCAAATTGTCCAAGCGAATCAAGGTTTTTTGTGCACTTATTTCATTCATACGCCTGTCTGAAATAGGGGTGAATTGCAGCCCAAGACACACATATATGCAAAGGTGAAGACCCCAATCTACTAGGTGCGTTTGATTTTCAGTTAAGGAATTAGTTCTTATGAAATTTCATGCAGCAATCCTGAAAAAGAGACATGCTTAAGCGTGAAGATGTGTACCTAACAGTTTAATTCAATTATACCAAAGCGCCTTGTATTCGCGAGGTACTACACGAGCCAACAGTTACACCCGTATCGCACCGTCCCATTCCCAGGTGGCATATTCTAAAATTGCCGACGTGACTATGCTCCTCGTATTGTTATTTGTTCAATGGTGAGAGTTATCTTAAATCCCAAAGGTGTATTGACCTCCCGCCACATTATTTAATGCGTAGGTTTTATTTTCCTTTCCGATCAAAGAAGTTCCTTTCCACCTTTACATAACAGCCTATCGTAACGTCCATATTAAACGGGAATCACACCTTTGGGGCAGACGAGATCCTATGTCATTTAAAACAGTTAATCTTTCACAACATCAGTAATTATCAGTAAACATTTGGGCATGAATTTTACATGATCATGTTCTTATGTTCGAGCTTCCTCCCAGGCTAAATGGCAGTAATCTACTTAAACTTTTTGAAACTTGAGCTCCGTACCTTGTTTGGTTATGATTGTACCTCTCAGTGGTGCTTCAAAAAACATTGGTTTTATGCATATGCGGCGGGTCCTGCACACTATAGTGTCACTGCCCGTAAATTCACAAAGGTCACTGAATAGAGAACCTTTTCCCAATTCAATGGATTAGGTCCGAATATAGGTAACGTGGCACAGTTCCGCCTAGCCTAGCCAAGGTCACCAGACCTAAATCCTTTGGGGATTAATACCTTTGGGGACATTTAAAGACCTTAAAGGATACTCTTTCTCCATATCAACACCGTGAAGACCTACGATAAGATTTAGGAACGGAAATTGAAACGAAGGGCAAAACCCAGACTCCTGGGAAATCCTGAAACGAGTCCGACAATCGATGAGAAAACGCCTGGGGAACAACGGAGGTCATTTTCTACATCATCTTTAGTCTTTTGATATTCATTTGTAGGTGCTTTAGAAACAGTATGTTTATGTTGTACAAAATTAAACCTATCATAAAATAATAATATGTTTATTTACACCCCTATTCCGAATGAGTTATTCGTTCGCTCAATAGTATCTTGTTAGCGTCCGCTCTATTTTTAAATTTAGAGTTTGCAACTTACTTTTTGTATAAATTACCAATATATTTATGTAAAAACATGCATACAGAACAGCCCCGAAAACTAAGCCCATACATTATAACTCCTATGAGCACGTTTATATTGAAAAATTTTACCTTATCAATTTTTTTGGGACTGCGCCGGTGTATAAAAGGTCTGCCTCCTAGACGAACGTATCTAGACATTGGACCTAAGTCTCACCCATGATTTGTTGCTATACAGTTTCATACCGCCAACTAACCGTTGGTATATTACATGGGGTAAGAAATAGAAAATAATCCCGCATCAGAGAGGAGGATCTAAAATTATAGCTAATTAGCAGATATAAGTTCGAAAATTTAAAGCGTCCGCTTCCAAGAATGTTCAAGAATAATGTGTGATCATTTAGCAGATGTTCAACCAATTACCCATTTCGTTGAAGAGATACCCCTAATATTAATACAATTAATATATAATTAATTTATATGTAATATATATATATATATGAGAGTATAAATAGCTATAATACCTATCTAATAGTATATATGATATGTATATATTTATATATATATTTCCATTCGTGAAACAGCTTAGGAGTATTAACCGTATTTTAATCTATAGTGATTAATATATATATATATATATATATTAATATATATATATATATATATATAATATTAATTATATTAATACCTATATATATATCATATTAATATATTATATATAATACCTATATTATATATATATAGTATTATATATATATATTATAGATTATACATAATATATTATATTATAATATATATATATATATATCATAATTATATATATATATATACTATATATTAAATATATAATATATATATTATATTATTAATATATTAATATATATATATATATTTTCCCATTTAAAAATAACCTGCTAGTATATTATAATATATTATATATATATATATATATATATAATATATATATATATATAATAGTATATATATTAATATATATATATATAGTATATATATATATATATATATACGATAATATATACTATATATATATATTATATATATATATAAATAATATATATATATATTATATATAATATATATAGTTTATTTATATAATAATATAATATATATATATATATATATATATATATATATATAATATTAAATCATTATTATATATATTATATTAATATATTAATATATATTAATCCTCCATAATATATATATATACCTATATATATACCATATATAAATACTACCATATATATATATAATAGTAGTATAGTATTATACTATAATATTACCATATATACTTATATAATATATAATCCTCAATATATATTAATTAGTATCTTAATACCATACTATTAATTATTATTATATATATATTACGAATATATATATATATATGCGCAGTCCCTTGCAATGTTTTCCAATAAATTTTTTCTTTTCAATTATTTAAGTGATAAATCAAATATCTATTATAATGTTGTATAGATTCATTTCAAAGATTTTTTTTCTCTTTTTTGTATATTTCTTTTTAATTGGTTTAAAAGGCATATTTCATTAAACTAACTATTAAGATTTACAATTATCAAAAGAAACTCCAGAATTCTAAAATAAATTTTCAATAACAAGTAAAAATTTTTTCCACTTCTCTGCCGTATTGCGAATAATTCCTACTGAATAGATTATAAGGATACCAGATACGCATTATTATAATATATTATTGCCTCAAGGTTCCATAAATATATAAAGGTCTTCTCTAAGAGTATATATATATAGCATTATATACATATATATCTAAAATTATATATATATAATATAACTCATATACTATATATATAAGTGAATTATATATATATATATATATATATATTATATTATAGATATTATATATATATAATATACTATATATATATAATATATATATATATATATATCCTAGTTATATATATATAAATATAATAATTAAACTATACTATAATATATAATATATAATTTAATATATATATTATTTTATAAAATATGATTATATAGATACACGTAATATATGATCTTAATATATATTTATGTAATAGAGTATCATAGCCCTACTAACAATATATTAACGTAGTATATATCTATATTATATTACTGATACTATCTTAGTAGATATATATTTTATAGTAATTATATATAGTATTGTACAATAAAAATGTCGATTGAAAATATAGAATATGTACATATAACCTATCATATATATATAATACTTATATAATTTAACAAGCTTCTTACAATTATCAGTATTTTGGACAGAGCTGGTTGCTCATTTGGCTACTTATAACTATATTATAATATATATGATCATATTACATATATATACGTATGATGACCTTGGATTAATTTATATACTATATAATATATATACTATATATTATTATATATATATAATATATGATTATATATATATGATAAATATAAAATATTATATATTTATTATATATAAATTATATATAAGGTATATAATATATACTATATATATATATATATAATATATTTAATAGTCTTATATATATTATATATATATATATATATATATAATAGTATAGTGTATTCAAAGTTTTGTATATAATCACTAATCAATGCTAATTACATTATATTATATTGTAATATATATATATATATATATATATATATATATATATATTTTATACTCACTATATATATATCCCTACCTTGATAACATCTCCAAACTTTAGTATCATATTTATTAAGTAAGCTAGTAGCTCAATCCTCATTTAATAGCCTACGTATCCACAGTCGTGCACCCGTTCAAAAGCTTCACGTAGCTTAGGTGTATAACATATAATATACTGGCTAACTATAATCCTAAAGAACTTGTAGCAATGAATTAATATATATAGATATTATACGTATATAATACACGCTCATCTAGGTAATATAAACAATTATACCGGTATACTGCTATAATCATTATGTCTTCTACACATCCTGTGTTCCTTATATAACCCGCAGCCTTATGACTTATCATAACTTGAGGTATAATATACTGAGTAGTACGATATTATATAGTTACTTCAATACTATATCTGTGATACTGTTTTATATCCAACATCATTACGTATTATAATGCTATAGCTAATCTCATGAATCATACTAATCGAGGCAGACGCTTTATATATTATGTACCCCATAATGAAACCTGCAAACCCCGTCTCCCACTAGCTCCTATTTCCGGGTAATAGTAAAGTATTTACTAATCTCACTATACCTAGTCTCTCACTCGTACAGTAGCTATTCACTCTATATATATTATTTAGGTTCGTTGATAAGCAAATATTTCATAAGATAGAAAAAACTCTAGACAGATATAACTAATGGTTAAATCGTGCACACGTTAGAATGCGCAGAAAACTAACCGGGTTAAGTGAATAGTTCTGAGAGGAGATACCAATCAACGACTTAACAAGGGAATAGGAAGCCAGCCGCGTTCTTTTTGGAGGAAAGTCGTGCGACCCAATGTTGAGTAGAATGAGAAAGTCGAGGTAGACTTGGTAAATCCTCATGACACCAAACGGTACTTGAATTAAATGCAATTAGGCGATATAGCGTGCTATTCAGAAACTACCCCGGGAACGGCATGGATCTGTGGTGAAAAGAGTGGTGCATGAAGATCGTCTCCTCTACCTTCTCCAGATGAAGCAGTAGAGCTGCTTCGCAAAATCTGTCATATGAGCATTGACACCGTAATATGCAAGAGGTGACAGTTGACCAGAACCTCAATAATTGTAAACTCTGCATTCCTAGTATGGGAATAAATACTGAGGTGAGAAATCCAAGATACACTCCCTGACAAGCACAGAGATATGTAGATTATGAAATGGATATTGGAAGTGTGTAAAACAATAATGAGTTTATTGGAGAAGCCAAGTGTAATGTTGAGTCCACCGCTGTTTCTGAGAGAGAAGCCGTTGACCAAATGTCGACCATCACCACGTATGCTGACCCGCTTTTAAAATATTAAGGATTTATGTTGCGATCGACAACGGGAAACAACCATTATCGCAGCCTGAGTGTAGTAGGTATAATGTTGTGAAATGGTAGGAAACGGTGGCTGGCGCACCTATAATCCTTGGATTCCGCATGAAAAGCTGGACTAAGTAACTTCTGAGCACGCTATGGGTTTGATATGTACCAATGTTATGTATTAGTAAGTGAGAACCTTTGTGTCCGGAAATAAGAGGTATTAGATCGAAGGTTGCAATGTGTTCAGATGGACATTCTTAGGGGTAATATGTGTTAAATGTGAAAGAATTGAATAAAATGTGTGAATGATCTCTAATTAACGAGTTGTGGGGATGGTGAAAGAAAGGCAAAATGAGAGAAATAACGAGGAGTACATTGAGATGTCGTTTGGTCATATGGATAAGGATAGATGATGCATAGTCGGTTTGGTTAAGAGATTGTATAGTGGTGAGTGTGCTGAGAGAAATCGACCGGAGACCGTAAAGAAAACCGCCTGGATCGAGTCTAGTAAGGAGAGGGATGTGAGTTTGGTAGAGGCGAGACGAACGGTGCATTACAGGGGTGCAATGTGGAGTTTGTTGAGGGATATAGTTTTGGACTTTGTTTACCAGTGGGTGAGCCCCCACATTGAACGAGATTCCACAGTGAGGGGTCAGTCGCAGTCATCGTTGAAATCCAAGGGTGGTTTTTTCTATTGGACTAGGACGAATTCTCACTTAAGGATATAAAGGGGACGGTAATTAGGGCTTTCTTTGACTTGCGTCATGTTCTATTCTACTACTTTTCTGTTCCGATGTATGCTGTCGCTTCACGCACACCCAATCTAGGACTAAAAAGTTAGTTGCATGATTATAAATATATATAATATATATATATATATATATATATATATATATTATATATATATCATATATATATATTATAATTATATAAATATATATTATATAAATTATATATATATATATATATATAGTTATATATAATATATAATATATATATATATAATATATATATTATATATATATATATATATAGTGCAATATAATATATTTATATATAAATAATATTATTATATATATATATATATATATATATATATAATATAATATATATATATATATATATATATATATATTTATATATTATAATAGAGATATTATAATATATACTTAATATAATAAAAAATAGAGAAACTGAAGAAAACAAAATTTTTTTTTTTTTAATATATACAGTTTTGTTAAATAAATAATAAAATTACTTCATTATTATATTCTCTACTATTTTGTGTTTTTTTTTTTACTTTTAAAATCAATTATTTATTTTTTATCATATAGTATTACATCATTTATATTAATGTTTTCATAAGTTTTGAGCCAAAATATTTATTATATTAGAAATCCCAAAAAAAAAAAAATAAAAAACCCAATAAAATTATCTAATTTTTAAACAAAGTAATAATTAATTTTTCATCATTATCTCAAAAACACATTTTAGGATTATTTTCAATTATATTAATACCCTATATATGATATATAGTATACTTATATATATTATTATTATATATATATATATATATATAGTATATAATATATACTATATATATATATATATATATATATACGGTATATATATATAATATATATATATTATACTATATATACATATATTATATATAATATATATATAGTATATATATATATATATATATATTATATATATATATATACTAGTTATATAATAATATAATATATTTCCGTTCTTCATATCCTTTGCAAACTAAGAAACTGATCAAATCTTTTTTAATCAGAAATTATCGTTGTTCCTCAGGATCCAGAAGTTTTATGTACTTTTTAAAAATTTCATTCCGGAATGATAAAAAATTCAACTCTTCGAGACTTCTAAAAACTGTATTCTTTGTAGAAACTGCAACAATCTTTCCTTTTTGTTCTTACTTCACACTTTCTTAAAAATTTTCCTTTTTTAAAATGGCTTAACTCAATTTGCCTCCTCTCGAACCTCACTTTGTGAGTCTCTGTGGTAATACTGCTGTTCTAGGTTCTGTTAAAACTTGAAAGCTGTCTACTCAAACTATTTCATGGATCTATAGACAGTTTCTGAGTTATTCTATCTCTCCGCCTCCTTTCAGCTCATTAAAATGTTATTTCTTCACTCTCTGAGCTTAACACTTAAGAGGCGGAGAGTGCTGAAGATTAACCCTCCAAGCTGGGCCCTCTAAGAACTAAGATCCCTTCTGAATCTTGGACAGGAAACTGTTGTCCTTTCACTCACTCCTATAAACTCAGCTTCTCTCCTTCTGGAAGAGTTAAAATTATCGAATCTAATCTTAACAAGAAGATATAGAAACATCTTAAATCTTCTAATCTTATCTATGATTGCCAAGTATAGCTTCTGTAATTACCGTTCGACTGGTTGAACTGCTTTCCTTTCTCTTTCGACTATTGGTCCTCTGCCTCTTTTACCACCATTTCAGTAAATATTTTCCTGTGGCGTTTAGACAATAGTTGAAGGTTTTGCGATAAAGTTGCAAAACCGCTTTATTAATGACTAACAAACTAGTCACAACACTTCTTGCTATGAGTATAATACTTTCTCTTTGTAGCTTTCTCTGACTTTTTCTCTGACTAATCACCACAATGCAATCTTCAGGGCTTATTATTGTTAGATAACAGTCCTCCATCTCATGCCTATATCTTTAAATTGCAGCTTCCATCTGTGTTTCGGATGGTGCCTATAGAATAATCGTTATTCCATCGTCTCAACTTTTATTTGTCTATGTGTTGCTGACTGATCTGACTCTGATCTGTTACTCGTTTCTTCTCTCCACTCTTAGTGCTCAAGATCACTCCGACCACTTATCTATCTTACACATTCCAATTGAAAGATTTAAGACTTCATTCAACACGATCATATCTAAATGATCTCTAAAGTAAGGATTGCCTTGGAACAAACAGATTCTTTATCTTTCCGTACTTATAGTTTTGCTTCAACTAAAATCTATGGTTGTCAGTTTCAATGCTTCAATAATCTCGGTACTTCCTCTATCTCTACTTAACTAAACCTTCCACATCAACTATAACGTCTATTTCTTGGAAACACAACTGAACAACTGTTCTTCTGTCTATAAATATTCTTATCTTGATATTTACTTTTCTCGTCAACTCTCATAAGGATCACATTCTGTTATTTTTAACAAGTTTCTAGGAAAATGGTGTTCTGAGACACCTGTCGGGAACTCCTCACTTCACTACTCCTCACCTACACTAACTACCTGGGGAGTTGGTTCCTAGAAATATTGTTCTCCTTCATAAAATGTATTCTAGCTTGTCAACTCGTTAACTCTCCTACTTTCACTAAAACTCTCTTCCAATCTTTCTAGCTGTCAAACTAACATATTGCTTTCATCTCTCCTTATTTCTACTGTTATTACAAATTTACATTACTCTATTTGAATTTTTCAAATAATATATCTGCTTTCTTTGAGGAAGAGTTCTGGAACTCGTATTTCAAGACAGGTCTCATGCTTTATCCGTGTACCTACTTCACTGACCCAGACTTACAGCTAATGCTCAATTTACATTGTACTTTCCACCAGTAAAATCTGAAACACACTTTTTTCATCTACTTTTTCACTACCTTTGATTTGCACAAATTTCAATCGCTGCCTATTGGAGCATATTAGTCCTTAGATTTGTCCCTGGTTTTCCAATTTTTTCAAAAACTCCGATTGCAATTGGTAAGCCTCTGCTCCCTGTAACCACTGGAGGATATAATAATATATATTATATATTATAATTATTATTCACTATACTATATATACCTATATATATATATACTACATAACAATATCATACTAATAAATATATAATTACGGTGAGGTTAAGCCTAGGCTCCTATAAATACGATAATACAAAAAATATGATATATTCTAATATAAAACCGTATACATAAAGGTACCTGGATACGTTTAATAATTATACATATGACTATTTTATTTCAGTGGTTGTATTATGTCCTCAAAATGTACACAGAAGTTCAGGTATAATGACTCCTATATATGAATATGACAATAAATATATTATACATATATAATATATATATATAAAAATTATATATCTATATATATTATATATTATACCTATATATACTAGTACGTATATATAGTCAACCTAGGTCATTATATATCTTGATAAATTCACCTAGTATTACTCTATAACGTACCGTATATATAATGCTTATAAGTATATCATACCGGATTATTAGGCTAGTAGCTAAACATATATATATAGTCAAGTAATATATCAATTATCCATAAATATAATCATTCTATTACTATATATATATCAAAACTTATATCATATACTAGAATAGTGATAATAATATACATTAAATACAAAGTACAAAACTACTCAAACGTAAATAAAAAAGTACAAATATATTGTACTTTACACAATGGTTCAAATATATCGAATTTTTTTAATTGTGAAAAATATAAATTATAAATGTGTAATGTTAAATTTGGCTATAATATAAAGTTTGAGGAAGGAGCTGATGCAAAGATCGCAGCCTAAGCATGAAAATAATAACTTTAGAATAATAGATTTGGCAGACGCAAGAGTAACATCTTAATAGCAATTTTTTAACTCAAAGAAAAAATTATTAAAAGTTATTTAAGTTTTTATTATTTGTTATATTCCATTTTCCGATGTTATATTTTATTTTTAATTTTTTAATTGAGTATAAATGTTTATTCCACCTCTCATTTAGTTTACTACTAGATACAGGAATTAGGATACGTGATTAGATACTTTGCATATCTTTAGAGCACGGCTTTTTATTAATTGATATTTTAAGGTGAATACGACAATAAAAATTTTAAAGATAAATACTTAAGTTTTTTTTTTTTTTTTTTTTTTTTTAAACCAGGCATTAAGACTTTAGATGCATATTTAAACCCTACGAATACAAACACTGGCTGATAATATTAATATATTATATATATTATATATTATATGATATAATATATATATATATATATACTATATAATAGTATATATATATAATATATATATATATATTAATATTTTATATATTATATATCTAATATAAATATATATTATAAATATATAATAAATATATTATATATTATATTCGATATTAATATATATATATATATATTATATATATATATATATATATATATATATATAATATATATTATATATATATATAACTATATATATATAATAGTGTCAATCAATCCTTAGTATAGGTACTATCTATATATAATATATAAGTAGAATTATTATATAAATATATATATTATTATATTAATATCCTATATATATATATATATATATATATATATATATATATATATATATATATTATATATATATATATATATATTAATATATATAGTATATTATATATATATATATAATATAATATATATTTACTTCTCTGTAATATAGAACAAAGTTGAAGAGCCATTTTGTTTACGGTCATCAAGTAGGACCTTACTAAAGCCTTCCTTTCCACGCAAGAAATTTGCTATAAAAATAATCAAACAACATAACAACGATTGTCCTCATTGATTACATGTCAATATTTTTTATGGTTCGTAACCTAAAACCAATAGAACATCTTTGTATACAGATAAATATGCAATTAGTTTCTATAGTATAATATATATATAATATATATTATATACGTAAAAGGTATATCGTAAATTTAAGGTATACTTAAATACGCTGTTTTGTATATAAGATTTGAAAAATTGAATTTGATGTATATATATAGATATTAACACTTAGTCTAACTACTCTCTGGTGACTAGATTATATATATATATTATATATTATATATTCTATATTATATATATAAATGTATATTAATATAATATATATTATATATATATATATTAAATATTATTATGTATAGTTATAAAATAAAAAATAAAAAATATATATATATAATATAAAAATAATAAATAATAATAAGATATATATAGAAAACAACAATCAAAGGTACAGAAAAAACCAAAGAGCACGGGTTAAAAAATTGAAAAGGTCTATGAAGAGAAAATTTCAAAATCGTCCCGTCTTATTATACGAAGTTATAACCCCCATTCCCCCTCACTATAGTTTATCCTCATTTTGCGTAATAACTGTATACGAATTTTTCATTGGTGCTGCACCCCGTACATGGGGTTTCACGCTCAACCTTTTATTATTTTTGGCCAAACTTTGCGTTTTTTCCAGCCAGATTTAAATTTTCCGGCGCGAATATATTTGGACAAGCACACTCACACAATAAACAAGACAGACATTAGAAATAAAGCATTAATATCTATCGAATCATGCTAGACATATATGGATTATACTAATAATATCGTGCACCTCGTCCCAGTACAAGCATAAAATAACAATCCAATCCAACCAAACCCGATTGTCATGAAAATCCCAAAGCACTTCATAGGGACTTGTCAATTAACTTACATAATATACATCAAGTTTAACAAACTAAAAGAAACTATAGGCTTTGCAAAACGGGAGTTCTATCATCACATAATACGTTATACGTCATTAACATGAGTTCAACCTTGATCAACTACTGCAACTAAAAACCAGCCAATTGGTCTCGAGTCCAAGAAATCTATATATATGATACCCACCCAAACCATCCAATATATCTAACCCCAATCCTTTTCTTAAAATGTTTGCTCAAATTGAGTAAGGGACAATACTAGACATCTCTCCTGATGACAAAACTTTCATTTCCTCTCAAAACTAACAACCTTATTACTGATGACATTGCTTTTTAACTTTATGTGATCAATATGGGCATCCTTTCGCTTATGTTATTCTATGACCCTGAATGTCCTCTCTCGATCTTTTGGTATATCTGCCCACTGTCCATGATGTCTTGCATATGTAGAATTTATGGTGCGCTCTCCAGATCTGCTCAGAGACCTTGGCGCTTAAGAATGAGCGATATATAATGGTGTGCATCAAATATGTAGTCAATAGAGCCAATCGTCTCTTCTTTCACTCTAGATAATCTTTCTCCTATACTCCTTCAAGCTCCCCTTCCTCCCTAGCTCTTACCCTCAATACTCCTAGAAATCACTCCTTGTTGGCTCTTCCGCGTTTGCACCTTCTCATCGTTCACTCTCCATACCTCTTTCTGTTATATGATATGGGTGGTCGCCAAACTTGTGCACATGTAGGAATTCTTTTAATGTACATGGCCTTGACATAGCCGTGATAATATTAGTCCCTTAAACTTATAACGTGATCCTTGCTCTAGTAATATCGAAAGCATTGCGAATTTATCTTATGCCCAGCATCTTATTAGCTTATATTCCTTGGCGAGTTCAAAGCAGCTCTGACTTAGCTGATCTTCATTTGAGATTCTGCTTATAATCACCCACCCTAATCATTTTTTCTGGCCCAGACTCAAGTTTAATTCCCCTTTCTACTATCGGAACATAAAAACTTCAATTTTGTTCTAGAATGATAAGAATAAAGATATTACATATTACATTTATTATTAAAATTCAGTTTTGGTCCAACCTTCATACATGTTCCTCCACCAAGAGGGTTACCAAGATTCATTGTGTGATCTTTATACATCCGTTCAATATTTTCACTTATTGAGGTTAGCCACTTGTGGTTATCACACACACGACACACAACAACAACAAACATATATATAGTATAGCTATTATACATAATATATTAATAGATATATATATATATATATATATTATATCTATATATTGGAGCATAATATATATAGTCTATTTTATATACTAATAAATAATAAATACTCTTATATATAAGAGTATACTAAAACAAAATATATATGACATATATATATATATATAAATAATATATATATAACTATTATATATATATATTACTATTTAATTACTTATATACATATATATATATATATATAATATTATTATAATAAATAAATATATTTAATTATAATTTTAATATATTATATTTTTATTAATATAATTATATCTTTATTGATTATTATTATTATTATTTTATTTTTATTTAAATATAATTAATTTTTTTGTAATGATTATTATTTATTATATATTAATTTATATTATTATTCCTTGCCATTATTATTATTACTTTATTATATGTTTATTACTATTGATTTATGTAATTCACTCGTTTTTTTATAGTCTTTCTTTTTTTTCACACCAAACTTTATGAGGGTTACCCCTTCTTCTGGTGATGTCCACCTTGTCATGGACAAAGTTTTCGAATAAATGCACCCCACCCCATATAGGGATGCTAGCCCCTTATGTTGGTTATGGAGGTTAAGTGGAATACCTAGAGTTTTAAGACTCACGAGATGAGAGGAAAAATAGGTGAGTATACAACTACTGTTTAGTAATATAATTATTAATGCATAAGATATATATCATAGTATATATTAATATTATATATATATATATATATATATATATATAATAATATATAATATATATATATATTTATATATATATTATATTATACTATTATATATATATATATTAATATTAATTATATATAAATATATATATTAATTAATAATACTATAATAATAATATTAATTATATATATATAGTATATATATATATATTGAATGTATTTGCATATATATATACTTATTTATTATATAGAATAAGGGGACAGAGTTAAGAAAATATATAAAGCACCGCTATTATTTATCATGCTATAAATAATATTTGGATAAAGAAAAAATTGTTTTTCGTATATAGTTTGTGACTCATGTAATGTTGTGTACTGATATAGAAATAAAAATAAATGAACTGCCTGCTTTCTCGCTCTCCGTATCCTGAAATATCATAATCATTATTCCTACACTCGAATAATCAATACCTCTAACTTAGATACATAATAAATAATAATAATTAAATAATAATAATAATTATAATTAATAATAATATAATAATAAATATAATATATAATAATTATAATAATAATAAAATAATTAATTAATAATTTATCTTAAATATATAAATAATAATAATTAATAATAATAAAAATATATAAATAATAATAATATAAATATTATAAAAATAATAATATAAATAATAATATAAATAATTAAAAATAATAATAAAATAATAAATAATTAATATAAATAAATAATGAATTATAATAATAATTAAATAAATTAGATATATAATAATATTATAATAAATTAATAAATAATAACTAATATATATATAATAATACATAATAATAATAATAATAATAATTAATAATAATTAAATAATAAAAAATAATTAGTAATAAGAATAATAATAAAAGTAAGAATAATAATAAATAAAAATATTTAATAATAAATATTAAATAATAATATAATATAATAGATTTAATAAATTATTGAAATATAAGCTTTTATTACAAGACATAAAAAATGTTATACGAGGTACATCCCGTGAAATTAAATTACTTCTGTCTTGAAATCTTGTGTAAAAATTGTATTATGGAAAGATACTGAATGAGAAAAAAAATTTTAACTTTTGGGGTGCGAAGAAGTATATGCGAGAAATGTTTATTTTAGGTGAGTTGTATTTAGAGATTTCTATGTTGGTATAGTATTATATATATACTATATATATATATATATATAATATATATATATATAATAATATATGTCCATTATTTTTATCGTGATACTATAATAAATCCCGCTAAGTGATAGTATATGTCCTCGTAGTAATTTGAGCAGGATGTTTGATTATTTATAATATATTACTCTATATATATATGTGACGTAGATATTGAGGAATGATTTGATAATATTATAATATATATATATTTATATAATATATATATATATATAATATTACTTTATATATTTATATATATATATATAATATATATATGATATAATATATATATATATTTATGGTAAAACTTGAACCTTTCGTTCTGACCTATTGATTATATTCGATATATCGATAATAGTGATTATTATCGATATCGATAATTATATCGATATATATATATACATTATATATATATTAATATTCTACTATATTTATGTAATACTATTAATTAATATTAATCTATATATATTATTAATATATAAATATATATTTAATACTTTATTATATTAATATAATATATATATAATATTAAATATTAATATATAATAATATATATATATAATATTAATATTAATATATTATTAATATATATAATATATATTATATATATATTATATTATATATATATATAATATTAATATATATAATTATTATATATATATATAAATATATTATAATATCATATATTTATATATAGTAATATATTCTATATATATTACATTGTATATGTATATATATACTTTGAAATGTGTTGTGAATACCTAACCCCGAATGTGAATAAACCTAATAACTTTAAAAATAAGCTAAGTACAGTTGAACCTAACCTATGCGGATACAAGTTGCACAGTGCAAATTGCCAAATACACTAACCTAGTATGGATACACGTTGCACAGTTAATGCAACCTAACCGCAGATGGGATATTAATATATTAATATATTTATATTCTATATATATATTAATATATATTATATATATATATATATATATTATTAATTATATAATATATATATACTATATAAATTACTAATATATATATATTCAGTGAGTAAGGCCAGAGCCGAGAAGAAGAATAAATTGCATCTAGGTTTTTTAAAAAATTGCTACTCAGGCCAAATTATTCAGCCTGTACATGGGAGATAAGAAACGTAATTGAAATTGTGTGCATGATCCAAAGGTAAGTTATGAAAAATACGCATATGTTAAGTGTCCCTCCAAAGATCTTTACCAGTGGATCGACTAATGTAAGATTAGAGAGATACATAGCACTTAGTACGTTATATAAGTCCCTGGAAGTCAGAGTCAGAGGAGTTGTGATTAACAGAGATAAGAAGTGAACAGAGACAAGTCTGATATACGAGTTCTAGGATCTTTAACCTCAAAGAAGAAGGATACATGACACGAATTTTAAAAAAATCTGAATCAGGTTTAATATCGTGGATTCTCATTATAAGTTTTAACCCGTAGGGAAAATGAGAGTGATTGCAACAGTTCGAAGGATATAAAGATTGGAGAGAGTTAGTTAGAGTAGGAGGGTTAAGGAGTCGACAAGCCCTAGACCACACCTTACCAAGGAAGCAATACGAGTGAAAACCACCCAAAACTGTATTCATACTTTAGTCTGATTAAGGGCACCGAGACAGAACGCCCAAATCATTTGAAGAGCGTAGGCAACTGGTCAACTCGAAATACGAGCCCACAACCCAACCCTCCCAGGTAGCGTGTCAAGAAGCACAGAAGTCCCCGAAAGAGCTCTAATGTGACAACACACCGAAATTTTTCTCCTATAGTAGAGAGTTATTTGTGAGAAAACAGCAAAAATTTGAAGAACTTACTATCTTAATAGGTTTGATATTGTGAAGACCCATTTATAATATACACGAATATTAAGAAACAAAAGTATGAAACAAGTTTATATTGCAAATCAATTTGAAAAAGTGCACAAATTTCAAGAAGCAAAAGTTGAGTGTTCAAAGTAAAGTAGAGTGAAAGAGCTGAGTTAATTAAGGCATTGAATAACAACAAGTACTTGATGTTTGTTAGCACAACTATTACGTATATGTTGCTGTTGTAATTTTTTGAATTGAGTCGTCTTCTCAAATTTTGAACGCGCCTTTTCCTATTCTGAGGAGTCAAAAGTCGTGTAATAATACCGCCTGCGGTTGGCAGCTATCCGCTTAACTAAGTTCGGATGGAAGGCACAGGTTTAAATTGTGAACTCTCATTTAAATGATATCAACTTCAAAAAAAAAAGTCTTAATATTAAAACAGACTTTCTGTGAAAGCACCACAATGGATCGATTTACAGACATAAATGGGATTGGGCAATTTAATGAAATGCTTTGACTTAAACCGTAATAATTAACTATTCAGGTGTCATATTTACTAACTTAGTGATTATATATATTATATAGATTTATATAATATATTATATATAGTTTTATTTAATATATATATATATATGACTATATATAAGTATATATTTCTTTATCATAAGTATATTATATATTATATAACTATAGTGATACTATATATATATATATTATATGTGATATATTAGGTTAATAACATGTATTTATTTATTAGCTTGAACTTTTCCATAATATCACATCATTTAACTGAACAGGTTAGATACTTATATATATAATAATAATTTAGTAATATTATGTATTAATATATTATATATTTATATTTATATTACTATTTATTATTCGTATATTTGTTAGATATATAGTTATCATATAAACTATAATATTATAGTGTGACTATAACTATATATTAATATATACATCTTTATTTTTTAAGTTAATGTTTTTTATTAAGCTTGTGAGTCTGTATATAGTTATTCTTTACTATAATATCTATAATAATATCTGGACTGTAGATATAATGTCTTCTCATGAGTTAGAATATTATATGTTACTCTATAGTATTGTTGGTATTTCTTAATTAATAGTATAATTTATTTTCGTTTTTACAAGGTATTAGACGATATAATATTATGATATAAGGACTGTTGGATTGAAGGTTTTTATCATTAATCTAGTGCAACGCAAATTGACGGTGAGTATTTTAAATCTTGTTTATAATTTATTTGTTAGTTACTCATAAAAAAATAATACTATATTGACCTATATAAATAGGGGTAATTCTATAGGTTAATATAATGTTACCAATTAATGTGTATTTATAAGTTGATGTAGTAATTAATTTTTACCTACATAGATAACTAGCAAATAATATGTCGATTTTTATTTACTATATGAGGCTTTTATGATTTCTCAATTACATATTCTATTATCTAATATTTATATCTATATTATAGCATATCTAATCAATATATATATTATTATTTCATTTGAATAATAGATGGACTATGATATACGCGTAGAGATATTCTAAAATGACTATTTCTATAGCATTATGAGATTAAATGGACTAATTTAATCTAATCGTGAGAGACAGTAATAAGTCATATATGTATATATGTAAGATTACTGATTTATTTGGCATAATATATTTCTTATTCATATAATAATATGAGTTTCAATAGCTTAATGCAATGTGATATGATGTCATTTTCACTAATTATAGTAAAGTATAGTTATACATAATTGTAGTAAATTAACTGAGAACTATGGCTGATACATAAATAGCTAAGAATATATATTAGGTTTACTGATCTAAATATAAATCCATTATTTTTATATATACCTAATTCATATAATGTGAAATAGTATATATATATTAGTTAATACTTATAGTAATATATTATAATTAAGTTAAAAGTAATATATGGAATATTTATACAAGCCGTTATATTGAATATGCCTTCATATATTATCTATCATTTTCGATATTTATTCATTATTTACATTTTCAGATTCATCTTAAATAAATATATATAATATATTTATTTCATAAATAATTATTATATTAATAATAATCTTTATTATCAATAAATTTACTATCAATACAGTGATTAATATATAAACAATCATCCGAGCTATCGTCAATAACATCCGCTAGAGGTATTGACTAAAGTCGATGACGAGGATCAGCTGGTAATCTTTTAAATTAAATATAGTTGACTTATGTAAGTACGGATGTATTAACTACTGCATCCACTATAATATATATAATATATATATTATAATTACTATATATAATATATATTACATAATATCTAATTAATATATATATATATTAATATAAGCTATTATATATTAATATATTATTAATATAATAAGTATATATAGCTATATTATTATATTTATATCTAACTAATGATCAATCATATATATGCCCTATACTCATAATTAGTATAAACTCCTATATACTACTAATAGTATACATAGTTATACTATTATTTATATTTATTATTTGCTATATATATATATTAATTATCCATATACTATATTAACTATAATCATATATGAATAATATATAATATAATATATTAAAGAGTGTATATCATACGTATGACTATATCGTTACTATTATGGTAAAATGACTAGCATATAGATATATATCCATAAATAAGTAACTATATATATATATATCATTTATTAAATATTTATGATGAATGAATTTCAGAATCATACTGTTTTTTGAGAAATGTGAAAGTGTCTTTTTTTTCGTTCAATGTAAATTGTTGTTTTTGAGTACTTAATATAAATAAATTTAGTATTAATTATAAAAAAAAAGTTAAAATATTGATTTTAAAGTTATTAAAAAAAAAACAAAAAAAAACATGGAATTTGTTATGAAAACCAATTGGTTATTTTTTTAAATAACTTTTTTTTCATATATATATATATATAACTGTATATATATTGAATATGATAATATATACTATTAATTCTAGATATATAATGATATATAATATATACTTATGAATTAATTTATATTATATATATAATATTGATATATATATGTAACCGGAATAATAATTCTTAGATAAATT
>JABUQX010134859.1:25000-39274 GCA_015478945.1 Trachelipus rathkii | reverse complement strand
GCGTACTTCGTTCAGTTCGTGAACCGTTTTCATTTATCGATAAACGCTTTCATTTACGCGTGCCTTAGTATTATAATAATAATGATAATTATAAGTAATTATAATAATAATAATTATAATAATTATATAATAATTATAATAATTGTAATTATAATAATTATAATAATTATAATAATTATAATAATCATAATAATTATAATATTTATAATAATTATACTATTAATTATAATAATTATAATAATAATAATAATCATAATGATAATAATAATAATAATAATAATAATAATAATAATAATAATAATAATAATAATAATAATAATAATAATAATAATAATAATAATAATAGTATTAATAATAATAATAATAATAATAATAATAATAATAATAATAATGATAATAATAATAATAATAATAACTAATAATAATAATAATAATAATAATAATAATAATATTAATAATAATAATAATAATAATAATAATAATAAAAATAATAATAATAATAATAATAACAATAATAACAATAATAATAATAATAATAATAATAATAATAATAATAATAATAATAATAATAATAATAATAAGAATGAATAATATTTCCCGTAAATATCTTCCTAAATAATGTTTTTTACTCTCACCTTAAAACTAAAGACACCTCAAAAATTAAAAGTCAGACTATACCATAGGTCAAACAATTGTCATCTTCCTTTAGCACAAGAGACGCTGCCCGACAACCATCACTTTGTGTACCAATTTAACTCTGCCCTGAGTCAGATTGTACGTCGACATATATTGGTTATACGACGAATAGATTGTCGGACCAGGGCATATCAACATCGCTACAATCCCAGCAAAATCTTTGAACATCTCCAACACACATGGTCCATCCCAACCTATAGGTAATATTTCTACTTCACAATATTAGCCGAATCTGTGTGGCAATCAGGAAACTTAAGGCCGGAGGCCTTTTACATCAAAACATGGAAGCAGACATTAGCATGTCAAATTTAATGAATGATTCGGGCTAGGCAAATGCCCCTTTCTACTTCATCCCCCCCTTTCATATCCAGAAATTTAAAAGAATCATTCCGGACATGAGCTAATCCTCTGAGGAGATGTCTCAAGTATAGAACGAAGCACGTCTGGAAATAACATATAATATATCTTCTTCTCCTGTAAAAATTAATCTGAAAGTTTATTTATCGACTGTAAATTATGTACAAATATAAATTTACAGTAAGAGTAAGTGGTTTTGGGGCTTTTAAAATATTAACTCGTTCTGTCTTCTAGATTTTTATTATTATTATTATTATTATTATTATTGTTATTATTATTATTATTATTATTATTATTATTATTATTATTATTATTATTATTATTATTATTATTATTATTATTATTATTATTACTATTCTGTGTTTAATATCATTAATACCAATAGGATTTTTGGAAACATGATTCTCTTCATAAATCGTTGGTGACCAGATCTGATTTTTATTGTTCAATAGGATTTTGTTTTGTGTGTGTGTGTGTGTGTGTGTGTGTGTCGTATTATTGTTATTATTATTATTATTATTATTAATTTCTTTTCTTTACTTTAAAAAACTTTTTAAAACTATTTATAAATTAAAAAACTTTTTATACATAAACTCTAAATTTCTTATTTCCTTTTTTTTTCTTGCTTTGTTTAAAAAAAAAAAAGACTTTTTAAATTCAGATCGAAATTTTTATTATATTTTTAATACTTTTGGCTTTGAGGCTGAATACAAATGAAATTTTTGAGCTTCAACAGTTGGTTTATTTAATATTTTGAGCTTCAGCAGTCTGGGGTGGGATCATCTGTCTGCCTATTTATCTATATCTATCTATCTCTAATATCTATCTATCTATCTATCTATCTATCTATCTATCTATCTATCTATCTATCTATCTATCTATCTATCTATCTATCTATCTATCTATCTATCTATCTATTTATCTATCTGTGCATCTATCTATCATATCTATCTGTATACATACCTATCACAATACATACATCTGTCATACATCTGTCTGTCATCTACATCTATTATCTATCTATCTATCTATCTGTCTATCTCCATCTGTCTATCACATCTACATCAACCTGCATACCATCATCTATCATATCATCTATCTATTATCTGTCTATATATCCCATCTATCTGGCATCTATCAACCTCTACCTCTATCTATCTATATATAACATATATATTATACCACCTTATATATATATATATAACCATATATAATATATATATCACTAATATATATATACATATAACATATATATATATCTATATAAATACTATACTTTATCATATATATATATATATATATCTTATATATATATATATATCTATATATATATATATATATATATATATATATATATATATATATATATAACGAATAGGAAGACGAATAAAAACATGAAATAATAATAATTAATAATAATAATAATAATAATAATAATAAATAATAATAATAATAATAATATAATAATAATATTAATAATGTAATATCAATAATAATAATAATAATAATAATATTATAAAAATAATAATAATAATAATAATAATAATAATAATAATAATAATAATAATAATAATAATAATAATAATAATAATAATAATAATAATAATAATAATAATAATAAGTTAATTAAAATAATTATAATAATTATATACGACAAGCAACTTTTTCATGTAATAATAATAGTAATAATATAATTAAAAAATTCACAGTAATTATATGCTACATACTTTAAAATATTATAAACGAGCATCCAAATTTGATTGAACAATAATGCAAAAATAAATTGGTTTTCTTGGGTTTCTTATTTCGTCTTAAACTTATTCAAACTGCTTGTGATACATTATTTACAATTCTTTCAATAACTGTTGTATGTATTTACATAGTACCACTCGATGATGGGCAATCTAAATTAATTTTTTTTTTTTTTTATTAAATCTAAAAAAAAATATAATAAATTATTTTGTATATATATATATATATATATATATATATATATATATATATAACAACAAATATATATATATATATATATATATATATATATATAACATATATATATACTATATATATATATATATATACATATATATATATATATATATACATAATAATATATATATATATTGTAACTAACTATAATATATATATATATATGCTCTATATATATATGCTACTATATATAACCTCTTCTATATACCATATACATATACCATACCTCATACTATATATATATATACATACTGCTACATATATACTATATATAAACAGTTTTAAATATTGCAAATTTTCCATTTGCGTAAAAAACATAATTCGGAACCACTTTTGGCTGCAAATTTTGCTTATATTTCCTTCCACATGAACCTACAGATGGGATGTTGATTGGACGTACTTTTATTAAGCTAATTTGTAAATTTAAACTTAATCAGGTAACTAAAAGGTTTGCAATTAAAAACTTAAATTACACTTGCATTATTAGATCAAATTTTCTAATGTTTTCATTACATTTTTTACATTATATATTGGATCGCAACTTGATTTTGAATATAAAAATCATGTTTTCTCTCTCTCTGCAAGAAAATACTTTATAAAAAATATAAATATATACATATATATATACTTTATATATACTATATATATATATATATATATATATATATATATATATATATATATAACACTATATATATATATATACCATATAATATCTTATTTTATATATATATATATAACAAACAAACACACAGATATATATAACTCCATATATATATATATATATATATATATATACCATAACACCACCCTTACCACATATATACACTATATATATATATATACTATATATATATATATATTGCTGCTATATATATAATATATATATAATAATATAACCACATATATATATATATATATATATATATATATATATATATATATATTATCTTTTATATATATAACCAATAATAACTTATATTCTTTCTCTCTTATAACATATATATATATATAATATATATATATATATATATATATATATATATATATATATACTATAATATATATATATAACACAAACTTTCAATACGCGACATATATATATATATATATATACTTTATATATATATATCACCGCACCTATATAATATAGTAGCAACCGCGCTGCGCATATACTTCGCTGTATCTATACTCTTTACTCTTTGGAAACAAACACGGACATATAACACTATATATATATATATTATATCTCATATGTATATATATGTACATGTATATATGTATCCATATATATATATATATACCTATCTCATATACTCAGGCTTGAGTTCAAGTACATTTTGTCAGGCGCAGTACAAGTAAGAGAGGAGATATGTTTTCAGAACACAAGAGTACTCTAAGATTTTGTTCAAGTACAAGTACAAATACAAGTACATGGTATCCATAAGAGTCAGATTACAGGGACTGTATATATATATATATATATATATAACAATAACCTATTCTCTCTCTCTCTTCTATATATATATATATATATATATATATATATATATAATATTATATATATATATATATGTTTATATATATATAATATATATACTTATTAACATATATATATATATATATATATATATATATATATATATACATATATATATATATATACACATATTATATATATATATATATATCATCATCATCATCATCATCATCATCATCATCATCATCATCATCATCATCATCATCATCATCATCATCATCATCATCATCATCATCGCATCACCAACACTCATCATCATCATCATCATCGTATCATCATCATCTGCTATCATCATCATCATCATCATCAGCTCATCATCATTATCATTATCTTTTCTCATTATCATTATCATTATCATTATCATTATCATTATATATATATCATTAAATATCATTATCATTATCATCATCACATCATCATCATCATCATCATCATCACCCACGTTCTCCCCAAGACTAGGGTAAGGTGCGTAACATGAACAGGGGCTGAAAAGCAGTAAGAAATATGAAACGAATCGAAAAGAAAGCTCAGTCTCACCGTTGACCACGCCTTGCACATGGCGAGAACTCTCGTCGCCAGTCAGAGAAAATCCACCCTAGATTTTCACGGGACCGCGACGGACCCGCACTGTAATATCTCGTCAATGTGGGGTTTGCATCCCTTGGCCATGTGGGCAACAACCATATCCTCACAAAACCCCCGCCATTCACTCCTATTATGCATCTTTCTTCTTGCTCTGCCAAACTCACATTTCTCTCTCCAGGCATTCCTTTACTGACTCAATCCACATTTCTTCAGTCTCCCCAGTTCGATTCACCACACTCACCACTTTAAATCGTTTAACCAACCGACTATCTTCCATCTTCCACATGATGAAGCAACCTCTCAGCAGTACTGCATTTATTTTTCTACCCTTTCTTCACCACACAACTCTCTAATACGTTCATTCCCAATTTTTTCAATTCTTCTCACACTTAGTAACACACCCCCTAAGATTGTCCCATCTGAACACATTGTACTTTAGATCAAAACCTCTTATTCCCAGTTACTTAGTCTCACTACCATACTATAACACAGGTAACAACATACCCTCATGTAAGACTAAGCGCACTCAGACTTAGTCCTTTTAAATTCACCAACGATTTAATTGCACCAACCACCTTCCTGCCATTCACAACTTTCCTACTACCTCTGCTCACCCATTCCCTTTTCATCATTTATCTTAAATATTTAAACTCAAACACTTTTTCCAGCTGGTCAGCCATCTAACATAACTTCACACCGATTACTGTCCTCACTGCAATAACCTTACTCTTATCTACGTTTACTTTCAAACCCCCTCCTTTTTCACACCTACCAAAATCTCTCTACCAATCCTCTCAAAGTCTCTTCCAGATTAGCCACACAAAATATCATCACATACTAATAGGTAGGGACCCTCCACTCTCTTGGATTCTCCATCTGTTAACACCATCCCCTGCCACCCACCTCTAATTCTTTCACTTAACCCCATCCATATACAAATTGAATGACCAAGGGGACATAACACATCCCTTCCTCACTCGACTATTGATATTAAACCATACAGTCTCAACTCTATTTATTCTTACACACACGCTTCACTATCATCATACATACTTTATTTCATTCAGAAGCTTACCGCCAACATCATATATGACTAACACCTGTCATAGAGTTTCCCCTATTAATCTATCATGCCTGTTGCAAACCCATAAAACTTAAATACAATTTATTCTTCTCTGCTCCCTCTTTCCAATCATTTGTTTCAATATAAAGATTGGATCCACATCCTCTACCATTACTAAACTCACCTTGTTCTTCATCATCCTTCAGTCAACTCGACACTCTTTCGAAAAAAAATACCAGCATATATCTTCCCCAAAACACTCATAAACTTATTACCCTATAATACCTACAGTTTCCTTATCCCACCTACCCTTATATAGGGTACTAATATTGCTCTCCTCAATCCCTCGGAACTCTACCCTCCATAAACGCTTTGTTACACAACTTGCAAATCCAATCAACCAACATCTCGCCTATATACTTTTACTGGATTGACGACAAATTTTATTTCTTTCATTCTCATATTTTTAAAATCAACTTAGTTTAAACTCTTTTTGACAGGGGATACAAATTTCGTCATCTGTTAATTTTACAAAAAGAACTTGATTTCCTGAAAACGCATTATTTCTGAAGAATGGGTTCAAAGAATTTATATTGATTCAACTTTTCGAAAATCACTTTCAGCAAAATTTAGACAGATCTCAGGCTAAATTAACAGCTCCTAAGGATATTTTTGTATAAGAGGTTGCCTTTTCTGGGGAAAACCAGTTAAAAAATTCGACGTAAAATTGATCGTGGTTTTAAAAACAAACTTTACACAGTTTAAATTTAGATTTATATTTTCGAGTGAAAACAAAATTGGGAAATATTTTAAATTTAGAGATAACTCCCTTTACCTTTTTCCTCATCAGTAATATATCATTACAAGCGCGGTGACTGCGATGCCACCTTCATAGGAAGACAATACGAAACCTTTTAATTGCTAGAGCATAAGGTATTTCATTTAGAATTCTAGACCATTTACATCATCCCTATTCAGCTATAAATGCTCATTCTCTTCAGGGAAAAACCATCATATACAGGATACCAATTTTGGAATATTGTTCCAAACTGAGGAACCCGATCTTCAGTTGTTAGAATCCTTGTATATTTGGAATCTCAAACCGACCTTAAATGAAAATCTATGTTTTAACAGTCTTCAATACTGAAGTGAGGTTTTGTTTAAATCATGAACTCTTAACTGCATTATTAATTTATCTATATGGTTTGTTTATTTCAACTTTATATTATTTTAACTTTCAATATTTATTTTTATATAATATTTTGTTTAAAATTGGATCATTATATTTCGTAGAGTCTTTAAAATGGGAAGAAGGATTCTTACCCGAAACTAGTCGGCTAATAAAATAATTTAAAAAATATTTGAAATTCTTTTTTGGTTATGCTATTATATATATATATATATATATATATATATATATACCATATATATATATATATATATATACTATATACTCTCTTTCTCTATATATATATATATATATACCTGCTGCATATATATATATATATATATATAACTCTGCTCTGCTGCTATATATATATATATATATATATATATATATATATAAATCAATTATAAACAAAGTAGACTCGAGTAGTGCAGTAACTCATATAAAATATAAATATACACACTGCTAATATATAAATATCTCCATATATCTCTATAGATATACCCTTCTTCTTCATATATATATATATATATAACATATGCTCTTATATATATATATATAACGAAAACTCTTTAACTGCAATACGTCCTTATTTATTTGAAGGAAAAATTTAATTTGTCACGTCCTTTTGAATAAAGCTATGTTTATTTATGTGTATTATATGCATAAGATTGACTCAAAGCCTGACATAGGCCTACCAGAATTTTTAAATAATTATTTTAATTATATAAAGGTAAACAACACTTAATTAATAAAAATGTTACATATTATTAAAATTCAATAAAGCACAACACCTTCACTGCCTCTATTCCAAAACTTAACTCAGCAAATATATGGTAAACATTTATGTTCACTCTGTCCACCATAAGTGAAAATATCATAACATTGATAGATGAATGAATCAGATAGATAGATAATTAGATGAATGAATGTAGATAGATAGATAGATATGAATAGATGAATATAGATAGTTGAATGGATAGATATAGTTGAATGTAGATATGAATTAATAAAGAATACAGGTGTCAGATAGATAGATGAAAATAATAAAAAGAAAAAAAAAAAAAAAAAAAAAAAAAGAGAAAGAGAGAGAGAGAGAGAGAGAGAGAGAGAGAGAGAGAGAGAGAGAGAGAGAGAGAGAGAGAGAGAGAGAGAGAGAGAGAGAGAGAGAGAGAGGGATTCAAAATCTTTAACATTATATCATTACGATTTCACTGGGTGAGCGAAAGTTTCGTACTAGCGAAATTTGCTTAACATTTTTCGCTCAACAGCAAGGTATGACGCTTGGCTTTTTCCTATATATTTTATATGAAATATGAAGATCTACCCGTACGCCCACCGCTTTCCAATTTACTCTTAGGAACAGAGTAGGAAGGAAAATTTCCAAATGAATTTAATTATTATAATTTTTATTACTAAAGTAGTTGATTTTCTTTTGGAAATTTATTTCAAATCGGTTTCAACTTACACTTGTCATTTAAAATTCTAATAATTAATTTTAAACCATTTAAAATTATTTTATTACGAAGACTTAAAATATTGGGTAGGAGCTGCCTACCCTGCCACTATGTATATATATATATAACTAATATATATATATATATATATATATATATATAACTGCTATATATAATATATATATATATATATACTCTTTATCTTCCCTATATATATATATATATATATATATATATATATATATATATATATATACAGGGTGTTAATTAAATAGGGGGAAAAATTTGGAGGATATTATATTTGTCTCATTACATGCGTTTGTTTTGTCTTAAATAAAGTTACCTGTAAAGTTCTTCATTTAGTATTTTGGTAAATGAGTTAGAAAGAATTGGAAGGGAATATGATGTGAACATTGGTGTTTATGTTCCGTAGATGTGACGAGTTGGCTACGGAAACTCTGCAACGTAAAGTAGTAACCTATAGAGCAGGGTATTGCTGTCTCTAATATTGCACACTGCTATAGGTTGCTTGATAGGTACCACCTTATTATAGAGATAAGGTGAAAAATTATTTAATTATATAAATTTTTGTATTATTTAATAATTCTAGGATTATTGTTGATAGTATTGGAGCAATATTTACTCGGGAAACGGATACAAGCAATAACAATAATAATACAAATAATAATGCGAATCATAATAATACTCCTAATATTACAAATAGCAATATTAATGACTTAATAACAAAAATTATTTGATAAGTAATATTACTATGATAATAGTAATAATACGAATAGGAACAGGAATAATAATAACAAAGAATAATAATAACATTCCCAATAAAATAATAATAATAAAATAATAATAATAATAATAATAATAATAATAATAATAATAATAATAATAATAATAATAATAATAATAATAATAATAATAATAATAATAATGATAATAATAATAATAATGATAATAATAATAATGATATTACTACTACTACTACTACTACTACTACTAATAATAATAATAATAATAATAATAATAATAATAATAATAATAATAATAATAATAATAATAATAATAATAATAATAATAATAATAATAATAATAATAATAATAATTATAATATATTATAATAATAATAATAATAATAATAATAATAATAATAATAATAATAATAATAATAATAATAATAATAATAATAATAATAATAATAATAATAATAACCAATATTCACATCATTTATCAAATTTCTAATTCAGTTTACCTACTAAATGAGGAACTTTACAGGTTACTTTATTTAAGACAAAACACTTGTAATGGTACAAAGATAATATCCTCCAATTTTGTCCCCCTATTTCGTAAACACCAAAATACTTATATATATATATATATATATATATATATATACTATATAATGAGTCTAATGACAAACTTTATTTAAATGGAAATTTATTTAGAATACATAACTGAAATAATAATATCAATACTAGAAAAATGATTAAAGAAATAAAGTGGAGTTAAAATCGCCAAAAGTACTTGCAAGTACTTTTGCAAATTTTCAAGTACAAGAGGTGCAAGTACAAGAGTACAAGTACACTGGTTAAAGAAGCTGAATTACAATTTTAGACTACAGAATTTACTCAAACCCAAAGTACATTGCACCATGATTAGCAAGTATATGTGTTGCGTACTTGAGTTAATATAGCAACTAACACATATATATATATATATATATATATATAATAACAACATAAACATATATACATATATACATATATATATATAATATATATTTATACCTATATATATATATATATATATATATATATATATATATATATATATATGCTCTTTCACCTGTATATATATATATATAGGTCCTTATATTTGAAGTTATTGTATTTATATACAGGACCCCGTAGATTTGTTCCATATCATCTTAAAGTATTCCATTCCAAGTTTGAGGTCAATCGGTTAGCAGCAACCCGTGCCCCACGGGCGTCAAAAGTTGCCATGTTGTGACTAATAGGCTTTTTCCAACTATTAACTTCCGGCAGTTGTTATGCTGAATTGGGTGGGTTACTACGTGTGTTTTTATACCTTAGTTATAGGTAAATGTTCTGTCAGATGAAGTGTACATGCACCAGTGATCAGGAATGTTTAAGATAATATCCTTTTACATAATATTAGTGTTTTAATAATATTTTAGGTTATTATTAAAATTAAATATGTTACGAAAGAACTGTTTCTGATCAGTTCAATGAAAAATCAAATAACCGGGAGTAAACTCCCCTCTCGAGATGTTTTACGTGTCCTATTTTATAACTTGCCTACAGTAAATTTAAATTTACATGATTGTGAATTTCTTGCAATTGATGAATGTTTATTGTTTTGGAGAAATGCACGTATACAAACGCAAGATCGTTCGGACTGCATCAAGAAATGTAAAAAGTTATACGAATTTCATCTTCGACTAGGAAAGCACCAAAAGAGAAAGAATGAGTTATTTAGACTTTTAAAAAACAAAAAAGAATTTGTAATAAAAACACAGAACTGAATTAAGCGTGCAAACTTGCGTGATCAAAATAGAGGAAGATAGAAAGTTTTTACATATGCAGCGACAAAAAGGACGTGTTGGTTGCATGTTGGGTATAGATAAGAAGGTAACAGCCGCAGAAGTACGGAAGGCTGAATGAATAGCAAAGTGAAGAAGAGAAAATCAACTTTTGACCACACAGATTCAGGTTAGTAAGTTATGTAATTCATTTAAATAACTAGCACTTTTATCTTCCTTTTGTCAACCTGATGTTTCTTAAATATTATATTTCACACAACGCTATTGTCTCTCATAATATCAAGTTATCGCGAAGTTTAGTATATTTCAGATCACCTGGAGGATGGCAAATCAAGACTCCCGAATGGAAAAACTGGCAGAAACAATTCAATCAGTCTAGCAATCTAGTTGCGTCAGACATCGACTAATAAACTGAAATAGAAAGTGATCGTATTGTCGTTTCAGAGCACTCACGTTTAAAGCAGTGACTGGGAAGAAATGCGGCGGCTGCACTCTCAGCACCATATAAATGTACAAAAACTAGCGATAGAGATGCTGTTTATATATTGACAGCTTGTGTTGAGACACTAAATTTAAATCAGAGAGGATATGTCATCAACCGGACGATTTCATTAAAAGGGTAGAAAAGCAACAAGAGTTAGATGTAAATTTAGTGATTTAGAATTAACTGAAAATCAGAAAGATTTAATTACCACTCTTGCTAAAATGTCTAAGATGATGGGAAGTGCAGGTTTCTCAAACGTCTTGATACGTAAACTGATTTCTTATATGCGTGTGACGTTTGTTTCAGCACGGTACACGTTAAATGTTTGAGGTAGTTATATTTATGAGACCCTCCCGCCAGGGTGATAGGCTGTAGGATTCTTCGCTTTATAAATTCTCTGGCTTCTCTCCTTTCTAATTCTACCTTGGATATTAATGCTTAAGGATTTCCCATACATAAGTAAATTTTAGACGCACACCCACTACGCACACGCACACACACGCGGACACGCACGCACACGCACCAGCAGCATATATATATATATATATACTTATAAATATATATATATAAAAAATTATATCTACTCAAATATATATATATATATATATATATATATATGCTAACAACAAGTAATTATATATATATATATAACAAAGTAAATAAAACTTTAATAGCTAAAAGTACGTTGTTCAATTTAACGAATTCAAATTTAATAAAAAAAATTTGTTCTGTTCTCTCAGCAAATCAAGGAGAGAGAGAGAGAGAGAGAGAGAGAGAGAGAAGAGAGAGAGAGAGAGAGAGAGAGAGAGAGAGAGAGAGAGAGAGAGAGAGAGAGAGAGAGAGAGAGAGAGAGAATTTATTCAAAAATGGAGAGGCTAACGTTTTAATATAAGTAATTTTTCAAAATAACTTAAATGATATATATATATATATATATATATATATAACCAGCTTAGCAACATATGCCAGCAGCAGCCTTATGTATGGCAGCCTTAACTGCCTGCTATAACCTTAGCAGCCAGCCCTTAGCCCTTGCATATGCCTGCTACTTAACCTTAGCCCAGCACTGTTACTGCTTTTAACTGTATATATATATGTAGCCAACAACATGTATATATATACTTAGCAACAACCTTATTAACCAACCATATATATATAACCATATATATACACACAACTAGCATATATATATATATATATATATATATATATATATTTAGCTGAGATTAACTTTACTTACTTCGAACACATGGGTTGTATCTGGTTCTCGACCTCAAAATTACACCCTCAGAAAAGCGCTTTGTCCCCAACTTCCATATTAAGTCCGATGTAACTCAGTATCTTTTACATTGATTATTTCAGCTGTTATTTCATCTAGCTATGATATTGATTTACTATTCTTATAAGATTTCTCACTTTCTTCTTATTACCACCTCCCTACTAATTACATAATCCACCCAAAATACACTCTTTACATCCAAACCCACACTCACTAACACCTCTTTAATATGATATTAATGTTTGTGAAGATTTTCAATCTACTCCACACATGCCACCACACAATCTTACGAAACCATTGTATTCAATTTTTTTTTTTTTTTTTGCTACTAGGATTCACCCCTCACTTTCTTTCATGTAATCTTTCCTTTTTGTGCATCTACCATCAAGAATAGCTTCCTGTTTCTTATAGATTCCCCTTTCATCCTCACTTCAAAACATTGTGTTTAGTCCCTTTTTCCTTCTGCATTCTGCTTTTAACACTCCCTCTTTTCATCCCCATATTTCTTTACACCTTTTGATGAAACCTCATCATTTGTTTTTAGTGGCTGACCCAGTTCAGCCACTTTATTTTACCTTCTACCTTGCATCATCTCTCATTTCCCCATCCACTTTTTGATATTTTTGCTTAAAAATTTTAGTACCAACACATATCTTGCACTGTTAACAGTCGTTTCCTTCATTTGCGTCCAGTTTTATTAGTATATGTAATAACATATATATATATATATATATATATATATATATATATATATATATATATATATATATATATAATATATATATATATATATATATATATACGTATCATATATATAATAATAATATACACTTTATATATATATATATAATCATAACTAATAATAATAATATCTGCACTATGTAATATATATTTATAACCAACATATAGTAACAATATGTATAACAACCTTAATATAACATACTTCTACTATATATATAATAGCAACCAATGTGTATCTATACTATATAATATAACTTTATCTTATATATATATATATATATATATATATATATATATAATATATACATATATATATCATATATATATGGCATATGCTGCT
>JABUQX010134859.1:0-15000 GCA_015478945.1 Trachelipus rathkii | reverse complement strand
AAACCAAGAAAAGCTGTTAAAAAAATGAGAAATTTCTATTATGAAATTTTTTTTAAACTTCCCCAACGTCAATTTTTGTCGCAGTGTCACTTATTTCACGAACAACTTTGTTCATTTATGAAAAAGCAATTTAGAACTTGTGTTGTTAAAATGAGAATATATGATTTACAAATATTTTAAAAAATATATCGAGGATATATATTTTTATAAAAAATTAATTAAATGTAGGTTATTTAGAATAAGAATAATAAAGTGTTTATAGTTTTTATATAGAATTTATTGCCAAAGCAGTTTACATTTGCATATATTGAGGAAAAAAATAATATATTTTTTTTAAATCTAAATCATAACGAAAAGAGTTATATTTATTTGTATATACAACTACTTCAAAAAATAGTTTTACACAAATAGTGTTGTTAATTAGAAACAAAAAATCAGTTCAATTTATTATCTACACGATATAATCTACAACCATTATTAATGCAAAAAATAATAGTCATTTAAAATGATCGCCTCTTACCTTAAAACAAGCTTTATGTTTGTTTGTCTAGTCGTTAATTACAACATGCACAACATCCATCTGAAAGTTCTTCACCTTATTCGTGAGAGCTACTTCCAATAACCAAAAACTGAGTGTCGTCTTTGAAAGATCATACGCTCTAAAACTGCCCACAATTTATAATTTAAAGGATTGAAATCGGAGCTGCCAGATGGCCAATCGTTAACGGTTAAAAAATGGGGAACATCGTTCCTGAAGCCAAGCTTGAATAGACCTTGCTTTATATGCCTGGGTTGAACCTGTTTAAAGGTCCATGGTTCATTTTGTAATAGGGTCTGACCTAATAGTTTTACCACACAGTTTTAGAACAGTTTGCTGGTACACGGCTGCACAGGTTTTAACATCTTTTCCCAGTAAATGGATATCTGTAACCTCATTGTAACATATCCCACCAAACCATCACAGAAGCCGGATGATGTCCTCTTTGAACAAGTGGTACAAGTCTTTCTGCATCCTTAGATGAAGTAGCATAAACACTATCGTTTAATTTGTTAAAGAATTCTTCCAAGGTAAAGTTTTTTTCGTCTATAAAGTGAATTTTTTGGTGGCGATCATGTGAGAACTCAGGCAACTCAGCAAGCTCAGCCAACAGGCTTTTACATTTTTCTCTCTTACCTTTCTTTAGGGCATCGGTGAGTAAATGTAATTTTCTTCTTGTAAGTCGTCTTAATTTTAGTTTACTTTGATGGGATGATCCTTAGTGATCTACATTTCAAGTGACATGATGTTTCGTATCACGAAGAAGATTTCGATCAATTGGTGTCAATACAGTTTTGACCTCCGATATCTATGGCGATCTTTCACACGACCAGTGTTGTATGACTTTATGCAAAGATACTCAAACATACGACAAATACTTAGCAGTTGAAAAGTCTTGAAAATAATACTCGTTACTTTGACACATTTAAGTAACGCTCTAATAGCAACACGGCTTTGTTTAACGTTCCGCTCCGTAGTTACCTAATAAATATACCCGACATAAAACATTGTCTAACTCTACGTGAATTAGAAAGTTAAATATTTAAACAGTATTTTTAGTGTAATTGGTTATATATATATATTATTATTATATATATATATTATTATTATATATATACTATATTATTCACTACTTATTATATATATAGTATTTTATATATTATATATATTATATATTTATATATAGGCCTTTTCCTTTAAAAGGTTTACATTAAAGAATACAGATATTGAATACGTCTGACACTAATCGATCTAACCATGCACTGTGATGTGTTAACTTAAACTCCAATAGAAGAGAAAAGTGCCACATGCTTGCTTATTATATCATTATTTTATTGTTCATTTGTTTAGTTTTTTTTATTATTTTTAAGGCTCGAGCCGTCGTGTGGCAGGGGGGACGCAGTCACCGTTCGTCCCCGCTGAGCCTGAGCACTGATCTTTTCTCCTTGCGATTTAATCTTGAGTATTCCTTTATTAACACAAAAAAAAAAACTTCTGTCAACTCCGCTCTTTCTGCAAATTCTAAAATCGATACATCCTCGTTCCTTATCATCGGTTATCTTTTAAAGTAAATGTTATTATAAATACGGTATTATAGTATATACTTTCAACAATATTATTTATACCACGAAAGTATTCAGATATAGTTATATTAAATTATTTCTATATATATAATATTACGACTTATATATTATTGTATTGACTCTGCGTTTTATGAGTTTGATCTTTGTATGTTGGAAATTGCCTCTTTACAGTGATTTGCGAGAAATAGGACTAGCCTGGGATTTTTTCTAGTTCATATAGGATCTTTCTTCCTCCCTACTATAGACCCTTTACTATTATGGATTTAGTACTGCCATAACTAGGTGAAAAAAACATTCTATTTTCTTTCGTTACTGAGGAAACTAAACTTGGAAGTTGGCTTAGCGATCGCGTTGTCGTACATTAGATAACTATTCTTAATATACTTTTGTCAGTGGTGCAGGCTATTTCGCCGATACTTCATTCGATATATATATATATATTATTTATTAATCATAAGCAGCTATGTAACTATAAATTTTATATTTTCTAATATAAGTATATCTATGTAGAATTGGTATACAATCATATATATAATATATTATATTAATATATATAGAATTAATAATAATATATCATACGCGATTCTATTTTTGTCATCAGCATTGTGTTATTAACGATTAAAACATATTATTAAATTTTACTTCAAATTTAAGCATATACCATCATCACATAATTTCCACTTCAACCTTTAATACGGTGTGTGTTTTGTGCGTGAACGTGTGTGAATATTTTGTCGTTTGGCTGTAGCTGTGTGTAATACCCGGTTTCGTTTGTGCTATACATGGAACTATATTTATATCTTTATGCGCTTATTACAAATCACCGGTAACGATTGACAAATAATGCTTTATTCTCATTCCTACTTTTAGGTGTATATATATCAATAACATCGTCTTCTTGTGAAAATAAAAAAAGTGATTATTTTATTAATTATTATTATTTTTGCTCGACTATTTGTATTTTTGACGTCTTAAAACTCCTCAATATATTATAAAATATCAGTAATATATGTCATATAGTATGATATCTCGAACGCGAAGGACATAGAACTTTTTGGAACTTTTGAACCAGATAGAGTTTTAATAGCAATTTTTGAGAATTGTTGTTTTAATTTTGCACAACACTCAAACACAATTATGTAAGATATATCTATATATATATATAGTTATTATAATTTATTTATATAATATAACATCATATATATATATATATTAATATTATATATTATAATATATAATATTATAATATTACATATATTTAATATATCTATCTCTACTCATAGCTGAAATTAAAATGTAATGTTTATATCCGATTATTTTTTCCCATATTTTTATAAAATAAAATATCAAACCTTTTCTAAATAATGTGCTTAGATTGGCTCTAAATCTTATGAAGTTAAATTATTGTAATGTAATTTTTTCTTAATACCATTTTTTCCTTCAAATATAAAAGCGCAGTAAAAAAAAAAAACACATTTTCGATTTTATTTTATTATTTTATTCTGTCGAAAAGATGGAACAATGCCCTTGAGAAAGAATCTCCAGCTTCCGAGATTTGCCAAACATTAAATCATCAGTACAATAGTTATCCTCTTATTTAACAGAAACTCTTTCAGAATCAAATACTATTTCATTCGAACTCATACAAAACGAGTGACCCACCGCTGAATCTGCTATAAAAGGAAATAATTGCGTTCATTAATTATATATAATTCCTGAATTAAAATCCAAAATTCTTTTCTCCAAACAGGGAAACAAAATATCGTTTTGTTTTCTTACATTTCTTATAATTACTCAAAATAACAATAATAATTAGACATTAATAACTTTTAATTAAAACATTCTGTATTACTAAATTTAAATCATATATTATATACTACATATATATATATAACCATGATATATATTTACTTTATAATATTAATATATTATTATATAAACATTATTATGTATATATATATATATATATAATATATTTATACTATATATAATACTATTATATATATATATATATATAATATTAGTATATTAAATATATATAAAAATAATTATATATAATATTACAGATATTTAATTTATATCATATCTATTATTATACATTATATCTATTCTTACATATAAAATTCTTGTATAGATTCAATGTTTGAAATTCAAAATCCGTTTCCTCAAAATTATTATGAATATCATTTATTTGAAAATTCCTCTTCAGCTGGATTGCTTCTGTGAGACTCATTCAAGTTAATGATCGGTTCTTTATAAAAAAGATTTCCATGAAATATCTATGCAAAGAATGTCAGTAAAATTATTATGACTATATTATATATATATATATTATTTTAATATATTATAATATATATATATATTACTATTATTAATATAATTATAACTTACTATATATATAATACATAATTTTATTATTAAATAACTAAATATTATGTATATATATTATTACTAATGATATATCTGATATATATCTATATATATATAATAAAACTCATATATTATATAATATTATATATATTACTTATTAAATAAACAAATATGGACTACTATATATATTTAAATTTACTTTATACAATAATATAGTTAAAAGAAACTTAATAAACATAAACTATTATCATATATATTATTATATTTTATAATATATCTATATATATATAATTTATTAGTAGTTATATATAAATATTAGTATATATAATTTATACTTTATATAAACTATAAATATATATTGTTAATATTATTAATAATATAATATATATTTACTATATATATATTACTATATATATTTTATATATTTTCTTTTAGTACAATTAATCTTAGAGCATTATATATATATATATATATTATAAGTATAAAATCAATACATATAATATATATTATTATTATATATATTTATAATATATATATATAATATTAATACAAATATATTTCTATATATATTATATATATTATATATTATATTATATATATAATACTTATAATATATTCTATATCCTATGAATATACAAAATATATTATTATAGTAGTATTATATATTATATAATTTATATATATTATATACTATATATATATTATCTGAATTATATACATTATAACTCATAATATATAATTTATAATATGATTATATTAATATTTATATATACTAGAATAAATATATATATTATGATATTTTATATATATTATCATATAGTTATTTATATATATATATATATTTATATTTTAAATAATTATATCATAATATAATATATATATATATATATATCATAATATATATATAATATATTAATAAATATATATATATATATATATATATTAATTTTCATATATATATATATTATATATATATATATTTATACTTATAATATACTTATACCATAATTGCGTCGTAATATCTCTTATATAAAATAATAGAAAACAAAAATTTAGAACGTTTTGCTTTGTTTTTTTTTTGTTTTGTTTTGTTTTTTTTTGTCAAGTAAACTTTATAGATATTATTCTGTTTCAAGAATCTTTTAATAATATTAATCGTAAGAAAAAAAGAAAAATAATTTAAAATTAAGTTTTAAAAAACGGTTATAGTGATATATCATGACATATTTTCCATTTTACTGTATTTGTATAACTATTTATGTATGATATATTTATATTAATTATATAGAATTATATAATTTAATTATATAATTTACTTTAATTATATATTTTCATACTTATATCTCATATAAAATAGATGGATATTCATTTTATATATATATAAAATAGTAAACACATAATATTAAAAATAACTTAAATATTTATATTTCAATCTACTTATTTTTATTCTTTTATATTGTTATTAAATATATATATTAGGAGCCCGATATCGGTTACATCCTTTCTCGCTATCCGGTGTGTTTCACTATTATGCTATCCGGTATATCGTTAACTGCACCACAGAGTTCTTCTGAGACAAAATATTTGTTAGTCAGTGTTATTTATTTTTCAGGTCTCATATTATTATTATCATTTATATAGAATTTAAATTTCTAATAAGTCCCATTTGGATATTTCAAATTTATTGGATTGAGCATGTACTAGAATAACTGATTACTTATGATGTGATCCCATAGTATCGTTGTCACGCCTTATAAATACAAGAGCAAAATCCAGATTATTCTACACCCATATGGAATCACCTTAAACAAAAACTTCCAGTAAGACTATAAGTCGAGTACAGGCAAAGAGTGCTATCCTCAATTGTCCGTTACCAGCAGTTTCTGCTCTTAAAGAGAACTCACGTTGAGAGAATTAGAAATCAATGTGGATTTGGAGACCATTATTCCACAAATTGCTAGGAAACTAGGTATGTAATGAGCCATAGTATATGCATTTGATGCAATACTATTCTAAGTTACCTATAACTTAAATAAGTATAAAATTTTACTTTAATTGAATTATTTATTTTTCATTTATCTAAATTTTAAAGTACTTCTCATGAAAAATAATGTCCGTCTTTATAAGTTTATATTTTTAAATATTTTTTCTCATGTTTTCGTAGAGCCTGCGCTAGATGCCGAGCCATTTGATGTTGTGGACTTGACAGTTTTATCTTCTTTTAATCGTTGCTCCGATAAATCTCATTGCCAAGTTACGTAATACATTTCTTTAAGAAGCTCTTCCATCACTTATACGAAACAATTAAAGCTCACTTATCCAGCTATGCTTTACATCACGTTTTCCTCTTACTTTATATGGGCCAGTACGAAACGAAAGTTCATCAGTCTTTCAACTGCCACATTTTCTTAAACAGAAAACAGGGAAAGCACTTGTTCTTGAATGCACCTCTTTCCCATCCTCATCGGATTTACTCGCTAAAATTTTGAAAACTCCTTATTGAAGAATGAATTTATGCACAAACGTCCATGTCATTGACAGACAAGCAATCAATACATGACGAATGCAAACATGAGTTCTTAAGATTTATATAATCTCTATAATTATTATATTTATATTTATTATATATAATATTTAATTACTATAGTAATATAACAATCCAATCTATTATAATAATTAATATTCTTTTTAAGATCATATACTTGTTATATCTATATAAATATTAAAATATCAATAATTATTATACTTTTAATATATATAATATTTTTTATTTATATTAAGTCTAACCTTATACATCATATCCTTAGATTAAATTGAGCTCTGTATTAATATGAATCTCTGTTGTTCATGGTTTCTTCGTATAGTTATTTATTACAATATGTGAATCAACATTATTTATGTCAATATTTGGGTGGAAAATTGTCAGTTTTAAAAACAAGATTAATTAGTATGATAGAAATTACTAATAAATTGGAAAATAAAATAAGACTTTTCCAAATAAGATGTAAAAAATATTTAAAAATTTTTAAACATATAAAACATATTATATTTTTAAATTTCCAGCTTTAAATTCTCAATAGCTGAAGAGATAAAAATGAATAAAAGTTGTACAATAATTACACTAAGAATGAATAAAATAAGCTAACCATTTGAATGAGAAAATATAAAAATGAGACCGGATAAAGAAATAATAATAATAATAATAATAATAATAATAATAATAATAATAATAATAATAATAATAATAATAATAATAATAATAATAATAATAATAATAATAATAATAATATAAATATAATAATAATAATAATAAATTATAATAATAATAATAATAAAAATCAAAAAAAAATTCTTCTGTTTATTTGAACAAATTCGCAAAGCTCCAAACATGTCAATTGGAAATAATTATTCAAATTTTGACAATACTTTATATATAATAATTGTATAAAATTAAAAGCAAGATTTCTGAAACCCGAAAACAACTGATGGAGATGGTCAAACCAGAGCTTAAATAATTGGCAATGAAATTATATATTGAGAGATATTAAATTCTACTAATTAATTCCGATAGGAAATAAGAGCAATTTTAAATAAAGGAAAATAATATTGAAAAGACAATTAAAAACAAAATAAAAATTAATAATATAATAAAAATATAAAATAATAACATACTACGTACTACTACTACTACTACTACTACTACTACTTATTCTTCCAATTAAAATAAGAAGAATCAAGTTAATGAGAGACTATTGAGATAGTTTGGAGAAGTTTGGAAGAAAAAATATAATAATAATAATAATAATAATAATAATAATAATAATAATTAATAATAATAATAATAATAAAATAATAATAATAATAATAATAATAATAATAAAATAATAATGCTTTGAGGAAATCTTTTCCAAAATTGATAAAATTCCAAATTGCATTCTTTATGCACAGTAATCATATTTTCAACATTTATATTCAATAATCCTTAAACTTTTCGTTACGACTTAAAATAAACATGATGAAAGAAAACGAATAAACTCTTTCCTCAATAAATCTTTAATAACCAAGATATTAGAGCTTCATAGAAGTTCTAAAAAGGTGTTTAGAATAGAATTTTTGAAGAGCCCGTTAAATGCAAACAATAAATAATTTTATGTTCCTTCAAGTTTAAAAAGAGTAAATTCACTCATTCAACAAAAACTAAAACAAAAAAAAAATATATACTAAAATAATAATTAATTCTTAATTTTAATTATAGAATAGAGAATCATTTTTAGTATTTTGTGTATATTTTCGTGTTTTCTTAAAAGCTCTAGCAAAGATTTCTCGAATAAACACTCAGTGCAATTAACGTGTTTAATTCACCGAGCGTTCCTGGATGATTTTGCCTTTCTTACAATTATTTATTTATTTCTTTATTTATTTAATTATTCACTTATTTATTTATTAATTTATTATTTATTATTTATTTGATTATTTATTTTTTATTTCTATATATAAAATTATTTTTTTAAAGTATTATTTTATGTTTTCTTTGTATTTTATTTATTATTTCTCTTTTATGTTCATCTTAATTATATTTAAATTATTTTTTTTTTTTATAAGATATTATTAATTCTTATATAATTATTATATATCTATTAATTAATATTATATATTATTTAATTATTATATTGATATTATTATTATCTAATTATTATAGTATTATTCTATTATAGATTATTATTAATATAATAAAATTATTATTAGTTATAATTATTATTATTATTATGATTATATTATTATTTTTTCTCATTAATTATTATTATATTATTATTAATATTATATTATTATTATTATTATTTATTATTATTATTAATTATTATATATATATTATTATTACTTATTAATATTATATTATTATTATAGATTATTATATAATTATATATTAATTATTATTATATTATTATTATTATTATTATTATTATTATATCTATATTATTAATTATTATCATATTATATTATTATGAATATTATATTATTATTATGTATTATTATTATATTATATTATTATCAATATACACTTTTTTCTTTCGTTTTAATACAAGTAAAAATTGAAATGAAAAACAAAGATGAAAGAGTGACTACAGAAATTGGAAATGAATTTTAGAAACTTCAACACGATATAAGTAATAATCCCAAAACATAAAAAATCAAATATTAAATTATTATTTTATTATTATTATTATTATATTAATTATTATTATATATATTATTATATTATATTTATATATATATTATTAATTATATAATTACTATTATTATTATATGTAGAGATATTAATTGATATATAAAATATATATATATAAATATAATAAAGATATTTCCATTATATAATATATGAAAAAAAAAATGCAAAAATATGGAAGATAGAGAAAAAAAGAAATACGGTATAAAAAAGTAATAATTAAGAAAAGTAGATTAGAAAATAATAATATAAAGAAATATGAAATAATAAATAGAAAGAAGAAAGAGAATGATTAAGAAAAGAATAGAGGATAAAGAAACCGAAGGAGTAGGCGTGAGGGGCGCAGGGCGCGAGCTGTGTGCAAATACGAAGAGACACACAAACAGAATCTAAACAGTCAGTAAGCCACAGCGGGGTCCAGAAGAGAAGCCTAAAAAAGGAGACGAAACTGAAAACAACCTTGAACAAATGGAATGAAGAAAAATAAGAGAAGAAGAAAAAATAGATAAAAAGAAGAAAAGTATAAGATATAAGAAGATAGAAAGAAGACGATAAGGAGAAGAGCTTTGGAGGAAAACATACGATATAGTGAATATAAATTAGAAATAAGAAGAGAGATAGAAAAAATCAGATATAGGAAAGTTCATAAGGAGAAAAAAAAGAGAGAGAAAAAAAAACAAAATAGACGGAGACTGGCAAAGATATCAAGTTTCAAACGAATATATATAAAAGAGAATAGAGAAGAATGAAATAGAAAATATTGTACCATCCGTCTTAGAAAAGTATAGAGAGAGAAAAAATAGAAAAAGAGAGAAAAAGAGTAAAAAGAAAAGAAAAAACAAGAAGAAAAATAAAGAGAAGAGAGACGAATAAGAAAACTCTAGATGCAACGATGATAGCTGTGCTAAATGCTGCTATTAAAAGAAAGGGACTTACAAAGGTGACTGGAAAACACATAATGCTGGAGATAGATAGATAGATTTCCTTCATCGAGTAAATGGAATCCTCACTCTGACTAATAGATATGAAACTTTTTGGATCAAGCATTACAAAAACCAATTACCTTGAACCACGTGTTTAACACAAAGGGTTAAAGTAAATTTCATTACGTATAGCCTATGTGTAAGCAAATTGCTGCTAATAAGCTCACAGAAAAATCTTCCAACAGAAACCTCCAATAAAAAAGTGAGATAAAAATGATGCACAGAAACAGCATACAATATTACTAAATAACTGATGTAGCGAAAGGTCACTACCAATTCCAGTTGGGGGGCATAATCCAATGAAACGTTGCTGTATTAGGCTTTCTTGTAGACTTCAGTCGGATGGATAGGATGAATATCCTATGTGTATTCAAGATACGCGGTGGTCCAAAAGGAACACTCTGTTCAGCGTGCTCGAATGGAACCGGAAGTGGGAGTAGAACCTCATCAAAGCAGCTCCAAATCTCGTTGGATCGGTCATAGACCGGATCACCCATTGGTATATTAGTGGCGTAGCATATATTTCGTAACAAAATGTTAGTATACAAACATCTTGCAGACCTGATGTCAGTGGAGGACTTAGAGCATGCCTTCCATAAATAAGAGTTAGTTCAAGCCCTAGAAAGAGCCATATCTTTATCCAGCATTGATAGACAGAATGCTACAATTGATTCGAGAAGGAAGAAGGAAGTAGCCAATCACGGTCTCCCCCTTTTGACCTTGGTAGCATTGACGGCTACAAGGAATAAAGCGATTATCTATGGAGTAGTATATTATAATAAGAACATAATTTGAAAGAAGTATTATAAATTTCAAGTAATTATTCTAAATATATAAAAACACTACTTTTTTTGACAAAATGGGTTATTTAAAAGCTAGGAAAGAGTAAAATTGATTGGGTGAGCCATATAAGAGAGTTGAGGTCTAAACTAAATATCTCAGAATCTTTTGAGTAAACACTATAGGTATAATATATGATATAATAGATATATATGATATTTAAGATATATATATATAATATGTATATAATATATTATTATATATATATACATTATAATATATATATTTAAATATAAATATTAATCATATATAATTTAATATATATAAATATATAATTATATTAGAAATAATATACCCACAACTCCACAGAACAAGGTAGTAATTTAACGTCACTAAACTCATGTTATTAATTTTTTCACACTCAAAAATACAAACAAGTTTCTTATTAGACTTCTCAAGAAACAAATACATAATTAAACCCTAAGAAGCTCATTTTTAAAGAACCGAATAAGTATATAACTCAATTATAACGAGCCTTAAAATTCGGGTTTCCCACCCGCTGCTCCTAGTAACCGTGCTTTCCTTCCATGGCACAACAAAAGCTTATTCCTTACCACCCTGAGATTTCGTTCAAACTGTTTAATACCTCTCAGTTAGGTAAGTTTTATACAATCACCTCTCTCACCTGTATTTTTTTCAACAAATTTAAGAAAAAAAAATTAACAATTATGGAGTTCACACACAAACATCACTGAGCTACCGGGTGGCTATTAGGCTTAGTAAATATAAGCATAAGTTAAGATAAAATGAAAATATACCTATTTAAATATGTTTATCAATATATAATATAATTATATATATACTTTAATATATACTATATTATATAATTCAATAGTCATTATATACCCTTTATATTATATCTACCTATATAATAAATGCGGCATTGCAATGGAGTTTCAATCTTTGAAAGGAAATACCCTTCAAGAGGTATTATACATGATGGGCGATAGAATGGCAGAAACCAATTTTCCTAACGCATTAGACATAGTATTAATAAAATGGCAATTTATAGTATACTAATTAATAAATATATAGAAATATATATTATATCTATTTATATATAAATATACTATAATACTTAAGTGATATATAAGCGACACATCAAAGCCCGCCGCGAATATATAATATATTATATACAATGTTAATTTTACGAAAAAATAAGAAAAGGATCGAGAACTATAATAATTCAAAAGGTATTGATACTGGAATTACTAATAATATATATTATATTAAGATATATAATTATGATAAATATATATACTAAATGTGATAATATACCATATAAAAAATAGATATATATTTTACGAAACCTACAACATTCGTTCATAAGATGCAATTTCAATAATATATATATATATATATAATATTATATATTAAATAAATATATAAAATATACTAATATATCACCTAATAAAATATCACTATCGATATGATAGCATGGAGTAATATATAATTTATATAATATTATATAATAATTAAATCACAATATCTATTATACTATAATACTATTAAATATAATATATATCTTATATATCACATGAAATTATATACTATATATATACTATATATACATATAATAATACTATTAAGGGTAATTGTGACTGTATTAGTCATATGGTGTTTGGTATATATTGTGTGGTGTATAATATATAATATGTGTTATCGTGCGTACTTTTTATCTATCAATGTAAATCTTTCTTTACGATAAGCAGCCAGATCAGAAAAAATATAAATAAAATAAAAAAACCCAAAAATTAAATAGCCGTTTTTAACAAAAAAAACTCTTTAGATTCACTTTACCTGTGGTAATTTAAAAAAAGATAAAAAATATTTTATTGAATAGTAGGATAGTTTAATGCTAATTAACTAAAATGCATACGAAAAATTAAACTACTCTTGTATTTAATTTTATTAAGATTTGTCGTTCATTGCTAATTATCACCTATACTCTACAATACAATCTGCCTTATTACTTAATATATTACTATTTATGTATATATATATATATAGTATAATAATAATTATATATATTAATATATATTAATTATAATATTATATTAATATATATAAATACTTATTATATATATATGATAATTATAATATATATATATGTTATATAATACTTATTTATTATATATATAATATAAGATATATATAAATAATATAAGTGAATGATCTATATTTTGAAAGCTGTTATTTTGTTTGATGCGCGTGTGAAGGTCAAGTTAATTGTACAAAAATATATATAAATAGGTGATAAAGTATAGATACAAGAAAGATTAATTATATATAATATAATATAAATATAATATGATATAAGATGGCATATATAAGATAATAAGAATTATATGTATGATATAACTAATAATGTAGATATAAAATGGAGGAGTATCTAATACAATACATAATACAAATTAATATTAAAATATACATCAATATATATGTATATTAGAAAAAATACATATAAGCAAATGAAAACAGAAGAGGATAAGTAAAGATGAGGATATATAGTAGATTGAATATATATATATAGATATATATAGTATAATATATATAATATATATAATAATGATATATATAATATTAAAATCAAGTATAGTATAGTAAGATATGAGGTAAATTGAAGTGAACTTGTGAGAAGGCAGATAAGAGAAGCTCAGTAGAAATCCTCTATCCTCTTCTAGACTACGTGAGTCCGCGAGGGATAGTGATTGGATTATTACGTAGAATCCGCATCCTTCGAAGTAAGAGGAGGGTAACGAACGAAAGAGAGGGATACAAGGACCATCGAGGGTCAATGCATATAGTAAGAGACATCAAAGATAGCAGGAGGAGGGCAGAGGAAGGACGCGAGATTCATTGACAAACAAATATTATTGCAGTTTCATGACCCCAATGAAGATAGCCAAAGAAGATAAAAGGCAAATTATTTTAATTCTTTATGATAATAAAAATCAGTTCTGAACCAGAGAGAATTATCACTTTTTACTAAATAGGTGATTCAGAGTAGTTATCCAATGAGAAATATATAATAATATATAAATATTAAATAATAATCAATAATAGAGTGAATAATTCCTACCAATACTATAGAATAATAATAATATTAATTAAGATAAATAATAAATGCAAATAAATAATAATAAATAATAATAATAGTTCCATTAAAATTTCCCGGAAGACGTACCCGAACTCCGAACGATCCACCGAGTATGCAACAGAAATTTTCGAAGCTAGCCGAACTACCGGAACCTCCAGGAAAGATCCCCATGGGAAAAAGTATTCACCCGAGCTCCAACGAATACGAGCCTGGCACCACCAACCACAACAGATCGTGCACCAGACAGAATTACCCACTCAACCTGAAATGCGTGAGTTAAGACAGGCAATAGCCGCAGAAATTAGAGAGAATAATAATAACAGATATACTAATACATGTAAAAAGGACTAGAGAAGATGAGA
>JABUQX010134858.1:10000-12282 GCA_015478945.1 Trachelipus rathkii | reverse complement strand
CAATAATATATATATATATATATATATATATACCTTTCATCCTAATATTTTACTTCTTTCCGAGACACAGCTGGCCAAGGACTCCTTCTCTAATAACTTAAACATCTCTAACTATAATTTTTTTTATAATTTCCGACTGAATGGTGGAGTCTGTGCCTACATTAACATAAATACTCCTGTAACACGTCTCGAAAATCTTGAATCTCCTAATTTCGATGTTCTATGGCTTAAAATCTGCCTTCCTACTACTACCATTATCTTGTGTTTCTGCTACTGCTCTCCTAATAGAACAAATTTTCCGGCTCTTTTTAAATATCTTACCACTTCTCACGAGACTGTTACTTCTTCTCATCCAACTGCCGAAGTCCTCTACTTAGGGGACTTCAACGTACACCACACTGAGTGGTTGGGCTCCTCTCATACTGATACAGGTGGGAAGGAAGCCAAAACATTCAGTATTCTCAACGATCTGGAACAGTTGATTAAAGAACCTACACACATCCCAGATCGTCCTAACCAATTCTTAAACACTCTTGACTTATGCTTCACCACTTCTCCTTCTCCTGCTACAATACAACCATATTATTTTTCCTACCTATCGGTAATTCCTGACCACAATCTGTTGCTCAAAGTTTAACACTTCATTTCAGCAGCTGAGATCCTACCCTGCCTTAGCGAACTTCTGGCACTTTAATCGGGCTAATTGGGGGGCATTGCGTCGCTTCTTTGCTAACTATCCTTGGAGTGAATCCTGCTTTGACTCGGAGGACGCTTCGGTCACTGCTGAAAAGGTAGGGGCCGTGATCACCGATGGGATGAACAGGTTCATTCCATCTTCAACTAAATCTTTTTCTCCCCAAAATCCATGGTTCGATGGCTCTTGTTCTCGTGCCATCCAAGAACATAACATTGCGTTAGGGCCTTGGAAAGAACTCTCGTTCTCATCTTACTTCAACTAATTTTCGCTCTGGCCCGGAACGATGCAGGGATTTATTCGACTGGCAAGCGTTCTTCACACTAAAAGGAAGTGTGCTGTCCTTCTTGGTTTTCCTTCTGATAAAATTTTCTGGCCTCTTGCCAAAAACATATCTAAAAAAACTTCTGTAAATCTGCCTTTCCTCTCTTATCCGTTATGACGATTATGTGCTAACACTCCTTCTGAAAAGGCTAATCTCTTGGGCCTCCTTTTTTCATCTAAATTACCACCAAGGCCGAATTCGGCATACTTCCTCCTGCTACCATCACCCTCTCAGGTGTCAATGTTCTACACTGTCATTACTCAGATCGAGTACATGAGAAACTGAGATCTATGAACGTCGGAAGGCCGTGGAGCCAGATGGCATTCCACCCAGTGTTTTGAAAGGAGTGTCTTCTGAGCTGGCGCCTGTCCTCGTTCAACTCTAACTCCCTATGCCTTATCTAACACTTTTCCTCAATGCTGGAAGCGCGCTTTTATCAGCCATCAAAAAGGTAGGCTGATTCTTCTACTATCGTGATTGCCTTAAACTGTATACTATCTTAAAAATCTTTGACTCTCCTTAACTCTCATTTCCTCGATCATATAGAATCTCATTTCTAATTCTTTCAGATCCGTACAGTATGGCTTTCGACGATCGAGATCAACTGGTGACATACTTTTCTATCTCACTGATCTATGGTATTCTGCCTTAAGGATCATGGTGAGTCTTGTGTGGTAGCGCTTTGACATCATCTAAAGCTTTTGACACGGGTATGGCATGCGTCCTACTCTCTAAAACTAACCTTCCTTTGGATTTCCTCCTTCGCTTTGCTTAACTCCTTGTCTCTAGTTTTCCTTCAGATCGTTCCATTTCAGCTCTTGTTGATGGAGCAACCTCTTCCTCCTATCTTATCATTGTGGTGTTCCTCAAGGCTCTGTTTTATCTCCAACTTTTCCTATTTTTCATCAACGATCTTCTTAGCTGCACTATAACTCTGTTCACTCTTTACCGATGACTCAACTCTTCATTCTTCCACTCATTTTAAATTGTGCTCCATCGTTTTACTAAGTTGCGCTCTCGTCTACAGCATTTCTGATTCAAATTTCTTGCCGATTTGGTCGGAATTTCTCTCAGTGGGGTAACCCGTAATCTTGTGAAGTTTCAAAACTCTTTGAAAACTCAAACTTCTCATATCTCACCTCTCTAAAATACTCCATCTTTCCATATTCCCTTTGAGGCTCTAATGTCTTAACCCGTAAACAAACCATAAACATCTCTAAGGACTAAACATAAATAGTGAATTGTCTTGGAGACCTCACATCA
>JABUQX010134858.1:0-5000 GCA_015478945.1 Trachelipus rathkii | reverse complement strand
ATGTTAGCGGGGACAAGGCCCTGGCACCACTCCTCAAGGGTGGCCAAAATTATCAAACGTCAATAAAAAGTTGCTAAATTACAATGGTGCCAGTAGCAAGACACTGTCACTAGTACCACATTGAGGGTAAAGGTGTGTAACATTGTCCCATGGGTGAAGGGAAGAGGGTAGGGTGAGAAATGGTCAAAAAGGAGCGTAAAAATATTTGAATAAGTAAAAAAATGTGTGTCTTAACGGATTAAGGGGGATTAGTTAGGGTATGATCTGGATTAAGGGGATTTAAAAAAAGCCAACGAAAGAGGCTAGGGAGTATAGGATATAGTTATAGCATATAGGATATGTATATATATAGTATATATATAATATATGACGTATATATATATGTAATATTGATTATTATACTATATATAATATATATGATATAAATATATTGGTATATATATATATATATATGTATAGTGATATTTATTAGTGACACCCATTATTAATATAGTAGATGTCATTATAGAATATTAGTATAGGTATATATATATATATATATAGTATATATAATATATATATATATATAATTTTAACATATTTTCAAACTCATAAAATTTTGTCAAAATCATTTTATTAACAATAAGGAAACAGCAAATTTGAAACTCGATGAAACATTTCGCAAATTTAGAAGTAATTTTTTTTTTTTTTTTTTTTTGAAAAGTTCACACCCCACGGGCATAGCCCTATTCAAGGAGGGAATTTCTTAGGAATGTTCTCCTAGGATTCGAACCCGCGACCTTGCCATGCGACTCCGTCGCTCTACTGTTTGAGCCACGGTAGCGACTTTTTATAAATGAAAAACTTCTTAAAAGAGAAATTTATTTAAATTATGCTAAACATTTTGCTTTTATCTGGGACCCAGATATACAGCAAATATGTTGGTATATTCAACTATACCCTTAACCATAATTTATTGTGATGCGTGAGGTTTGTTGTATACAACCTTAACATTCCTGTAACACGTCTCTAAAATATCGAATATTTTAACTTTGATCTTAATGGGATTAAAATGGATCTCAATACTACAACAATGACCTTGTGTACATTTCCGTTCACATAACTGGTCTAATGAAATAGATTTATCAGCTTTTTCGAGAATCTTTCTCACAGGACTGTTACATCTTCTCATCCAAATGAAAAGTGTTTATATAGGGAATGAAATATACACAACATTAAGTTTTTGACTTCCTCTCATGCTCATGAAGTTGAGAGGGAGACCAAATCATTCTTCATTGTTAAGAGTCCTAACCGATTCTTGAACATTTTTGACCTATGTTTCACTATTAATCCTTCACTCTGTCAAGAGCATATTAACTTTAACCGAGCTAATTAAAAAGTGTTTAAGTGGCTTCTGCTATCTTTAAAACAACTTCAACTTTAATTCTGATGAGTAGCGACGTTTGTCGCAAATGTGGATCCGTAATCTCCGATGGGAGGATCAGTTTTATTTTTTCTTGGACTAGATAATTTTTCTCTTTAAAGCCTTAAGAAAATGGGTTTCGCACATAAAGAAATTGCATTCTTTTACCCCCCTTTTTCATCTAAGTTAGCATTGGACGACTTTTGCAATCTTCTTCTTCCTTCTTCTACTCTCATGTATCCTACATTTTAACCAAAATTACAAATGATCATGTGCATTGAATCCCAATAGCTATAAAGTCAGCAAAGTGAGGCGACCACGAATAGTCAACCCGTCATCAGAACATGTTTTGAGGGAAATGATCTTCCTGAGCGGATGCTCATCTTGTAGGCCAACTATATGAACTCTGAGGCCTAATTTGCTTTGCTTACAGTTTTCCTCTAATTATGGAATGGGTTTTATCAAAGACCAACTTTCGATAAAGCCAGACTTTCTGAAACTTCACCAGTATAGTTTTCCGCTCTTAGGAGGTATATGCTATGATCTCTTAAATATCCTCAAGTATTGACTCAATTTCCAGGGACATCTTTATATCTCACTCTTACTGTCTTTCCAAATTTAGTCAGGAATGGCTTTAGAAGCTTAGTATTCAGGTGATTATCCTTTCTATTGTAATTTCTGCCCTTAAGATCTTTGACGAGTTTTGTTGTGTAGCGCTTGACATTTAAAATGCTTTTGATGGTAGAGTTTGGTTTTCGTTAATACACTGTAGCTTCCCTTTCAGAGTTTCCTCCTTCATTTTACTACTGTCTAGTTTATTTCCAAATTTATAAACAGCGTTTCCCAGTAGCGTCACTTCAATTTTGTGACATATAACTCTTTAAAAACTTAACTTCCACAAATCTCCCTCTCAAAAGCACCTCCTGGCTTTCCTGTCTCTTTAGACTGTTATATCTTCTTGTGTGCATTAGAGTCGTCCTTGGTCTCTACATAACAAAAAATTGTTATGGTAACCTCATATCACAATGCTTGCTGGGCTGTTTCAGTGATGCTGTAATTTCAGCTAAGGCTGCGAAACTTTTTTACACCTCAGTAACTTCAACTATAAAATTGCCCCAACCGTCTCTTAAGGGGTACTATTTTCAAAATTAGAGTTCTCTAATGCTACCCGTCCTTTAGGTAAGTTCGATTCCATAGCTTAAAGATTCATAATCTATTCTTTACTCTCCAATCACCAAGATTCTTTAAGATCTTGGGGGCGTAACATTGGCGCTCTAAATCTCATTTAGGAATTATAGCAGAAGTTGATCGAAATGGTTTACCACTATAACATCCCACCTTCTTTAAGACTCCCTCGTAGCATTAGATGCAAGGTATCTTCACAAAAATGTTGAGGAAATTGAGGATTCCATGATTGTTCTGATGTGATATTTTCATCTCCCTACCTCTACCTCTCTTTTGTGAAATTCTCTTCCGTCCTCTTCAACTAATGATGAACTTAATCTCTCTTGGTTTATTTGTGTCTGGGTTCATCTGAAAAATTTATTCTAGGTACGAACAAATGTGAGGTTCTTCTTTTGTTTTTTTCATAACCCTACAGCTTTTAGAATAGAAATTAGCTCGTGATAGATTAATAATATCGAGGATAAATATATATATTATAGCGAGTGATTAATAGGTATATATAGATAGTAGGGTATATAATAAAATCTAAGTATATATATATAGGGGGGATAGGATAGTATAGGTAATATACTATATAGTATAGAATAAATTTCCGCCTTATTATTCGACTCAAAAATCTAACAGGAATAAAATGTTGCGATCACCTATCATGAGCTGACACCCTCTCCAGGAACTGACAACCCTCGATTTTGAGTATTTTCACCTTTGGTCACGGAAGACCGCCTCGCTTATCCTAGCAGTCTCTCCGTAACCTCTGAGGTACTATTCCTGAACACATTATTCCTTCGTTGTAGCAGTAATATTCACCGTAGAGGGTAATTATATACCACGGGACATAATAATGCCTGTGAACTGCGTGGTTAGTCGGTTAGTACCTGGAAGGATGTCACCAACAGTACTCACAAGACACTACTCGTCCCGCCCCAGCGGGCGTTCTTCATACGAGCTTGTCCCTTCATACTGTACACAGTGACATACGCTATAGGTGGAGGTCTCCCATCCCGCCTCGTCCCATACGCTACTAGGCCTATCGCGTACCACTACCTTGACCGCAGAGAGAGATATACGTGATCATTAACATTAACACGGTAATGCTCGGAACCTCACGTAGTTATAGTAGACACTACCAGTGAGAAACTTCATCTCTCCGGTGATGCCTCAACAATATCTGTCTTCACCTGTTCCACCCCTCCTCTTACCAACAACATCCGGGTAGATTACATCTAACGTCTAATGTGCAAACGCTAAGACCACGTGTAGACACTGAACTACATGAAGTCCCGTGACAACTACTCTCATAGGAGGAAGTCCCATTTCTACTAGTCTCGAGAGGTATATATAATTGGCCAATCTCAAAGTCTGAGTAAGTAAAGGTTTGTACTCGGATCTAGTGTCTTATACTCCTCGTAGCCGCTTACAAGGTCAGTATATAGCCAAGTGGTAGTGCACTGTCCACTCTGAATGACTTTAATCGTGTTCGCCTCTTTCTAAACGCCGTTCGACATAAGATCCGTCAACGAAGAACTCCATATTTTGTCACTATTGGTTCGAGAAAAGAACAATACAGGCGTCTTACGGTGTTAATCCAGTAAGAAAAGAGGAGCGAACCTCCAGAAACTCCTTTTGTACAGAACGCACCAAATATATTCACAGGAAAAGAGTACTGGTTCATCCCGGCATTGCTATCCCTACTTTGCTCGTGCCAGTGTACATCACTGCAAGTTTAGAAATTGTTTGACTTTTTACGTACCTAAGTCTCGGTAACTCTTAAAAGACCGCCTTATCAGTTCTATCTGTGTCCATATAGATCTACCTTACCGTAACCCCACCGTGATAATCAGCACCCACTTTGTTCTTCGATCTGGTGTAGTAAGAGAAGCACCTATTTCACCGGCTCGCGTAGATGGCCTCACGAAGTATTTATGATTAATATGCCGGTCGCATGACTAGCCCTGTTAGATCCCTGGATGAATATTTAGAGGATACTGGAACTTATCAATAATTAGTACAGTTACTATTACTTGAAGAATGTAAGGAATGAACGTATTTTGATTTAAATTTTTTAAAATTTACTTCATGAAGATTGAGGAATAGTGAAGAACCCAATTATCTCATATAACAGTATATAACTATATCTACTAAGACTAACGTATATCGTTCCCGCTCCACAGCCGCCTGGAGCGATATTATCTATCGAGCTTATGACCCCTCCTGACACTAAGGCAGACGCTATAGGTGAGTGGAGGTCCGTACCACATCCGCCTACTACTAATAGTATCCCCTACGCTCTATAGAGCCCTTAAGCGTACCAACTCCTAGACTACGCCAGTAAGAGTAGATACTGACATTGACATTAACCACGGTGATAATGCTCGGCAATACCTACCGAGTTATAGTAGTGAGCACCCTAGGA
>JABUQX010134857.1:17500-24515 GCA_015478945.1 Trachelipus rathkii | reverse complement strand
GCTTCTTGAGTTTCCCTAGAATTTAAAAGAAGAACTCTACTGGAATGGAGTTGTGTCAGCGGGTTAACATGCGGAGGCAGAGGGACTGCTGCAATTGTAGCATAAGATTGTCTTTGAGCTGGTGAATGGCATCTCTCCTACTCAAAACCTGTTCAAACATCTAATACGGGCATTTTAAAGAAGCTGCAGTGTGAGGTCCTTCACAGTTTTCGCTGTGTGATGTGTTTTCACACAGAATGTAAAATTCATCTCCGCAGACTGGCCATATTTCATGAGGTCCTCTACAGTATTTTCAGGGATGACCAAACTGTTGGCATTTAAAGCAACGTCTGGGTCGAGGAATAAACGTACGAGCACTGTAGCTTGTAAACCCTTTTTTCACTTTTGAAGGAGGATAAGGGGTTATACAGGCAAACACTAAACAAGAATTTGGGGTATCAGGCGAGTATCAAGGAGGGAAAAATCTATAAACGTTTGTAACAGGAAATCTTTTCTCCTGGGGATTTCTTAAAATGTCAGCAATATCTTATGTTCTAAAGAATAAATAGTTCCTTTGGATTTGTTTCTTATTTGATAATTAGGGGAAATAAGAAGAATGTTTCCGAGAAACGTTAAGGATAACAAGATGGAACTTTGATTCCGGGTAGTAGTTGAACGGGAAGAGACTCATTTCTCATTAATGTAACTTGGGGGGTTTTCAACTCTTATAGCTTTTTCAAGTATATTTTGCTCAGTAAGAGCTTTAGAGGTAGTGGATCGCAATAGGTAATATATCGGAAATGATGTATCAACTAGCATTCCCGGAGGGGGAGCAGCATATGGAGTAAATAAATGAGAACTACTAGGATGGAGGCACCTTTTTGGGTTACCCCAACCGTTTGGGCACCTGGGGTGTTGAGGGTGTCTCAGGCAATGAATCTCTGGGGTTACGCAGAGGACTTTCAGGTGTTGTAGAAGGAATGAAAGCAGAAACATCAGCTGGTCTAGAAGTAGGAGGGACAGAGGTAGGATCAGGTGGGGTGCCCGACCATTGATAGTTGTGAACGCAATGATTTAACAACGTATTATATTTACAAGCCATTTTCATAGAAGTTAAGCCACAGACTTCGTCTTCATAGATGACCAAATATAACAATAAAACAAATGAAATTTAAATGTAAATAACAGGATGGACCGGAAAAGCTTATATTTCAAAAGGAATGGAAGTTCTTCTCCCCACAACAGGTCAAAGACCAGAGACTCACACAATTTCCCGGACCCCACTCAGTAGGACAGGTTGTGGATCTGGCCTAAGAAGAGCCTCCCGAAGCTCTACATCGGTTTATCCCGTGTACAGCACGGAATCTACATAACTTCACGCCAGAAACCGAGATTATACACCAAAGTGCAGGACAGTCTTCTCGGCGGTTAACTGGAAGAATCGGGTCCTCTACAATTGGCGGACCAGTCATAGGCAAGCAAAAAGACCAGTTTTTAGTCTGTACCCTCATCTACAGGGAAGAAGTGTGAGGTAGACTGAAGACAAATGTGGAAAGAGGCACCGGAGGTCCCAAAGGGCTGTGACGGGACAAGGGAGGATATCCTCTTTTTCAAGAAGGAAAAGTAAGTACAAAGTACTTAAAGGCTTAAAGGGATTGATGGGTGGGATTAAAAAAAATGCCATAAAAAAAAAGATAGAAACTGTGCTGGCGGAGCAGGATTGAAAGATATAGACAGTATGAAAACTAGGGGATAGAAAAAAGATTAAAAGATTTCGAATATGACAAATGCACATTCTAGTGCTTGTGTCGGAGGGACTCACGAAATCCCCCAATTATTAGTTCATGTCACTATGCTATGTTCCAAGTTATTCACCAAAAGTATAACACAGCTATAAAAATCAATACCCCCTTAGCTGGATATAATATATATATATATATAATATATTATAATAATCAATACTATATATATATATATATATATATTAATATTATATCATATATATATAGATATAATTATATTATTATATATAAATAAATTAGATATATATATAATATAAAAATATATATAATAATATATATATATATATAATATATAATATTATATATACTATATATATATATATATAAATAATATATAAGATTATATATTAAATATATAATATATTAATATAAAATATATAAATACATATAATATATATAATAGTAATATATATATACATCTAATATATATATATATATATATAATATATATACCTATAATATATATAATATTATATAATATATGTATCTATATAATAATTATAAATAATATATAAATATATATATACGATTATATATAATAATATATATAATATAAATATAATATATATGAGAGAGAGAGGAGAGAGAGATGAGAGAAGAGAGACGAGAAGAGAGAGAAGTGACGGAGAGAGAGAGAGAGAGTTATAAAACCTTATACCATGGACATTCTGATTTAATATTTTGCATATATGGCAATATTAGTCTTCGAACAATCTAATGATAAGCTCCAGAATAAATTTCAGTAATTAATTAAACTAAGACTGAAAAAAAAATACTGCATACATAGATAATGTATATTAATTCATACAAATTGAAAGAAATAATCATTAAATAAATATTTTAAAAATAAAAATAAATATTAAAAGCACATATGGGTTTCCTTTATATATATATATATAATATAATATATTATATACTATAATGTAATATAATATATATATATATTATATATATAATTATATATATATATATAATAACTATATATTATATATATAATATATATATATATTATATATATAATGTTAGTTTAAAGTAAAATAGCGGTTGCATTATGCCTTTTTCATATGAAAAATGAATAAATAATGTAAAAGGTCGAGCTTTAACAATTCAGGAGAAATTCTATTCTAGTAAAAATAATAAAAGCGAAATTAAATTATTGCCACTTATGCCAAATGGCCTTGATAACCCTCCCCCTCCTCATCCTCCTCCTCATCCTCCTCCTACTCTTCCTCCTCTTCCTCCTTCTCTTCTTCCTCCTCTTCCTCCGTCTCCTCCTCCCACTTCTCCCTACTTTAAAACATCTCACAATTTCAATGTCTATTTCAATACACACACGGACACGCTGCAGCTTTCTCAAAACAAGTGAAGTGAAATGATGAAAAATAATTTAAATTAGGATAATGATCAAAGGAGAAGAACAAGTTGCCAACGAGATGTTAATGATTATTATTTATAATTATGTTTATCATAAATTTTTTCAAATCTATTCAACCTTGACTTCTAAATCGCAATAGCAGTAACTGAAGTGCAAATTATAGCATTTTAAATGAATGAAAAGGAAAAAAAACATGTCAATAATCTAATTAAATTTATTATTAACAACAAAGAACGGATGAGCTTCAAATCTCCCTTTGAAGATCCTTCAGTTTAGGCTCTTGAGATATTGATCCAATATTTATATATTTATATAAAGTAAATTTCGCTTATTTTATTTTTAATTTGTATTCACTTTTTTATTTATTTAAAAGTTCAAACCTCAAGGGCATTGCTCTATTCTTGGAGGAGAACTTTTCCAGCGTAATCGCTGCTTACAGGAACAAGGGATTAGAACCCTAAGCCCTCTCGCCTCGAATTCAATGAATTTGAAAATGGATTTTATAGAAGGTGGTTGAACACTTCATTGCTATTGTTTCAATAAGACTTAAAGAGACAAATGTAAGAGAAACTCTCAAGCAACGTTTAAAGATAAAATAAATAAGAACAGAATCAAATTTTTTTTATTTCCAATGGCAAATTCTGTTTTTTAGTTTTATTCCTTGTTCCAAATTTAACATTCTAAAAATAAATAAGGAAATAAAATTTCAATGGCACACTCATTTATATTACTTTTCACAGTTACACACAGCAAAACACACACACCCTATACCCGCACACATAAAATAAAATAATTATATATATATATATATATATATATATAATAATATATATATATATCCAATACTATTAAATACTATATATATAATAATTATATTATACTATATATATACTATATACTCTATAACACACTATATACTATATATCTTTTTACCAGCATTACCACACCATAGGCTGGGTCTCTTTGCAAGGAGGGGCAGACAATAAAATAAAGAAAAACCAACCCAAGTTCAAGCCTAATGCAAATCTCTCAGTTGAGGGCAGACATGGGCTTTAAGAGAGGAAGATTTAAATACCAGTTCGGAACAAAATAGAAGATGGCAAGGAATTTCACAGAACAGCGGTGGCTGGAAAGAAGGAGGCACCACAAAGAACAAGTCTGGGGTTTTCAATACTCAAGTAAAATTCTTGCGAGAGCATTCACCCTTTGTGCAACGTGGGCGACGCATTGGAGGTGGAATGCAAGCGGACAAGTCCCACGAGCATCTGCTGTTGTAGTACCTATAGAATAGAGATAGTGCGCCAACGGTCACGTTGCAGAGATAACAAGGTCAAGAGAGTTTGAAAGTGGGATAGGTTATTAGTCTCTTAGCTTTAGACTCAACTCTATCCAATAGAAGGGTAGAGCCGGATCCACCCTCCCCAGATGTGAGAACATTACACTCCAAACAAGAGGCGAATAAAGTACTTATATAACTGGAGTAGCTGTGCAGAGGAAAAAAATTCCTGCAACCTGAACCGTGCCCCCAGCTTCTTTCAAAACCCCATAGCAACTGCTGTGATATGAGGTTTCCAAGACAATTTTATGTTTATCTTCAGACCAAGAATGTTTATGTTGTCAACAGGTGAGACGATAGAGCCGTTGAAGGAAATAGGAAAGTTGGGAGGCGTTTTTAAGAGAGAGATTTAAAGAAGCTGAGTTTTCAATGGGTTGAATTTTACAAGGTTGCGATTTCCCTACCTGGATATCCCATCCAGGTCGGCAAGAATAGAATCGGAAAGCTGAAGGCGAGAGGAAACTCTAAATACAAAAGAGGAAGCAGATTTGAAATTAGAGGAAGAATGGAGAGTTGAGTCATCGTCATAAGAGTGAACAAAGTTAGAAGTAGAGCTGAAGAGGTCGTCGATGAAAAGTAAGAATAAAGTTGGAGATAAAACAGAACCTTGTGGAACACCACAATTAACAGGAAAGGAGGAAGTTGTTCCATCAACGAGTGCTGATATGGAGCGATCAGAGAGAAAACTTGACAAGAGTAAACAAAGAGAAGAAGAAAAAAACACTAAGAATAGGAGCATAGAGAGTAGTGAGGAATGTCATACCTGGTCAAAAGCTTTGGATATGTCGAGCGCCAACAAACAAGACTCCCCGTAGTCCCAAAGGGCAGAAAACCATAAATCAGTTAGATAGGAAAGTATGTCACCAGTTGACTTCGAGCGTTGAAAGCCATATTGATGATCTGAAAGAAGAAAATGAGACTCCAGGTGATCCAGGAAATAAGAGTCAAGAAGAGTTTGAAAGATTTTAGATAGAAACTGTGAGAAATATATATATATATATATATATATATAGATATATAATATATAAACACAAAAATATATATATATATATATATATATATATATATATATATATATATATATATATATATATATATATATATATATATATATATATATATATATATATATCAATATATATATATATATACCATATATATATAAATATATATATATATATATATATATATATATATATATATAACTAGAGATAGCTATAACTTTTTTTTATATATATATGCTGCTATATATAATAACCGCGCCCTTATATGAAAGGATCAGAGCTGCTACCTTTTGATTAGTAATCGGCTGAATGCATTTGCGCGCTTTGCACTGAGAAAATGTATTTAGCGTAAGGCATAGGTAGGTTGAATGAGGACAAGGCGCCAGCCCAGAAGCACACTACCTCAAAACACGGGGAGGTATGCCATCCGGGCCAGTAGCCTTCTTGACGTTCATAGATCTCAGAATCCCATGCATCCGATCATGCGTAATCACTGGAAGAGGCATAGGAAACATGTGAGAAGAAGGAGTATGAGGAGGGCTGCCGGAATCGTCCAAGGTAGAATTAGATGAAAAAAGGAGGCCGAAGAGATTGGTCTTTTCTGTGGAAGAGTTAGCTACAGAATAAGAGGAGTAAACTCAGATTTACAAAAGTTTTTAGAGGTGTTTTTGGCAAGAGGACAGAAATTTTTATCAGTAGGAGAGCCAAGTAGGCTGTCACACTTTCTTTAAGTGAAAGTGCACTTAGCCTGTCTAATAATATCCCTGCAACTATTCCGAGCAGAATAGAAATTAGTAAGAGTGATAGGAGAACGAGAGTGTTTCCATGCCGGATAGGCAATGTTTCTTTCTTGAATGGCGCGAGAACAGGCTCCACCGAACCATGAATTTTATGGAGAAAAAGATTTAGTTGAATATGGAATGAACCTGTTCATTCCATCGGTGATCACAGCCCCTACCTTTTCAGCAGTGACCGAAGCGTCCTCAGAGTCCAGGATTCATTCCAAGAATAGTTAGCAAAAAAGCGACGCAATGACACCCAATTAGCCTGATTAATGTGCCAAAAAGTAAGTTTAGGGCATGGTGGAGCTGCTGGAGAGAAAGCATTATAATTAAGAGCTACGAGATTGTGGTCAGAGTTACCAACAGGTGGGAAAATGGTGAATTTATATCGAGAAGGGTTAGTGGTGAAGCATAAGTCAAGTGTGATCAAGAATTTTTTTGTTCGATCTTGGATGAGTGTAGGTTCCCTAATTAGCTGTTCCAGATTGTTGAAAATGCTGAATGCCTTAGCCCAACCACTCTGTGTGGTGTGCGTTGAAATCCCCTAAAGAGAGAAACTCGGCATTTGGATAAGAAGAAGTAACATTCTTATGATAAGTAGTAAAAAAGTCAAAAAAAGGCGTGAAAATCTGTTTCATTAGGGGAGCAGCACAAGAAACACAAGATAATGGTAGTAGTGAGGAGAAAGATTTTAAGCCATTAAACATCGAAGTTAGGAGAATCAAGGTTCTTGAGAC
>JABUQX010134857.1:2500-7500 GCA_015478945.1 Trachelipus rathkii | reverse complement strand
ATATATCCCTAATAACTTCTGTAAATCTGTCTTTCCTCTTTTATTTTTCTGATGGATCTGAATCTAACTTACTCCTTCTGAAAAGGTTAGTCTCAGCCTCTTTCATCTAATTCCACCCTGGATGATTCAGCAACCCTCCTCCTAGGCTACTTCTCCTCTTAGGTATCCCCATTTCCTGCCAGTGATTACATATTATCGGAGTGTTTGGGATACTGAGATTATAAACGTTCAAAAGGCTATCTGACCTGATGGCATTCCTCCCCCGTGTTTTTGAGTAAATGTGTTTCTGAGTTGGTGCCTGCACTAGTTTAACTCTACTATGTGTTTAATACTAATACTTTCCCTGAAAGTTGGAATTTCACGCATGCTCGACCGATCTCAGAACCAGGTAAAAACGTTTCCCGAACCTTCCTTCCATCGTCCTGTAACTCTCACTTGTATTCTATCTAAAATTTTGAAACTCTCATTTCCTGGATCATCAGGGTCTCATTTTCCTCTTTTTGATCCTGGGAATGGCTTTCGAGGTCGAGATCAACTGGAGACATAATGTCATTTTCAATGATTTATAATCCTTTGCCCATAGGGATTATGGGGAGACCTTTGTGGTGGCACTTGGAATTTGTGAAAGTCCCTGGTCATTGCTTTTACGTCACTATTCTCCAATCTCCTACCTTTGGGTTTCATTCATCTCTTTGCTAACTCCTATTTAGCTTTCTTTCAGATTGATTCATATCGGCACTTGTTGATGGAGTGACCTCTTTCTCATTTTCTGTCAATTATGGCGTTCCTCAAGGTTAAGTTCAATCTACTACTTTATTCTTACTTTGAATCTACGATCTATTCAACTGCACTTCTAACTCTGTTTACTCTTACTGCCAATAACTCAACTCTCCATTCTTTTAGTCATTTCAAATCTGTTCTTGATTCTCAAATTCAGCTTTCAGATCTTGTTCTTGGAGATCTGGATGGAATTCCCGGAGGGTAAACCTCTGCCTTGTGAAATTAAACTCTTTAAAAGCTCAATTTTTTTTCTCATTTAATCTCCAAACTTCCCTATCTCTTCCGACGGCTATAACATGCCTCAAAAATCAGAAGAATCAAAATCAAAAATCAGATAACAAAAACAGTCTGATCACCAGCAGCATATTGTTTTGACTTCTTATTTCATAATGGTTGCTAGTGTGGTCTTTAAGGTACTAGGAGTTCTGTTCAGGATTACGGGAATTTTTCTTCTGATTTTACTTCTGTTATATACGGGTCCTATCCGTCCTTGTATGAAACGCTCTTCTTGCATTTGGGGTTCAGATTCCACAATCCTTTTTGGATAGAGTCGAGTCCTATGGTTAAATGACTAATAAACTGGCCCTTAATTTCGAACTTCATTGACCTCTTTCTCTGCGACGTAAAGAAGTTGGCGCACTGTGTACAGGTACTTACAGTGGTAGATGCTAGGGTGAGTTGCTCTCTCGCATCCCACCGTCATTGCGTCACCCTCGTAACAGAAGGGTGCTTTTACCCGCGAAATTTTGTGTTAATATTCCAGAACACCAGGCTTGATGTATGTGTCTATTTCATTTTCCAATAACTCTTGTCATGCGGAACTCATTACAATTATGTTTTTATTATTGTTTTTATTATTATTCTACTGTATTTAATCTTCCTTTCTTCAAAACCACCGTCTGTGCTCACCTAAGAGATTTGCGTTAGGCTTAGGTTTGAGAAGAATTAGTTCTGCCCCCTCATTGAAAAATCTGCCAGTGAGCTGTGATAATCTGTTAGAAAAAGTAATTTTTGGAAATTATTTACCTTGAAAAAATATACCTGGATAATTAGATATATTTACTAGATAAGTAGCAATGCTGAAATATTTACATAAAAGAAAACAAATTTATAATTAAATATATATACTGTATATTTATTTCACGTAACTCTTTTCATCTTTATGGTTTGTTTATTATATAACAAAATGTATATTAGTTACTTTGCTTATTGCCTCGAATAGCTATTTCACTTCACTTGTTCGTCTTTAACTTTTAAATTCTACATAATGTAGATTACTTTATACTTTTCTCACTTTTACTAATATGTGTCATCTACTTACGATGGCTGTCTGCAAAATGCCCCGCAACAGCAAAGAAAAAAGAAAAAAAAAAAAAAAGAAAAAAAAAAAAAGCTTGCTGCGACAATGACTTTGGCTCTCGACCATTTTGTTAGATTTTATCCCATATTATTTAATTCCTTATTTTATATTTATAACAAATAAAGAAAATACACGTATTTATTTCAATTTTAAGATATTTAATTATTCTTACTTTTATTATTATTTTTATAATTTATTGTCTAACGACCATTATCGTCAAATTCAATGTATATATATATATATATATATATATATATATATATATATATATATATATATATATATATATATATATATATATATATATATATATATATATATATATATATACCTGTGTTAATGTATAGTAGTGAAACTATGGTCTGGAATAAGAGATACAGATCTAAAGTACAATGTGTTCAGATGGACTATCAATCTTGTTAGGTGTGAGAAGAATTGGCAAAATGAAGAATGAGCTCATTAGAGTTGTGTGGTGTGTGTGAAGAAAAGAGTAAATGAGAAAATATATGAAATTACATTAAGATGGTTTGGTCATGTGGAAAGGATGGATGATAGTCGGTTAGTTAAGCGGATGTATAGTGGTGAGTGTGGAGGGAATCGACCAGCTGGGAGACCGATAAAAAAGTGGATTGAGTCAGTAAAAGAATGCCTGGAGGAGAGAAATGTGAGTTTGGCAGAGGCAAGGATAAAGGTGAATAATGGGAGTGAATGGCGGGGTTTTGTGAGAGGGTATGATTGTAGCCCACCTGAGCCAAGGGATGAACCCTATATTGACGAAATATCATAGTGAGGGTCCGTCGCGGTTCCGTGTAGCTCTGGAGCGGATTTTTCTGACTGCGGTGAGTGCTCACTAAAGAGTATAAAGGAGGTTTTAAGGCTGATCTTTCTTTTCGACTTGCGTCATATTCTTCTACTACTTTTCTGTTTCCAGTGTATATGTTGCACCCTTATCCCAGTCTTGGTGAGAGAAGGTGGGTGATGATGATGAGGATGATATATATATATATATATATATATATATATATATATATATATATATATATATATATATATATATATATATATATATATATATATATATATATATATATATATATATATATTTAATCGTGGAGTGTGGACGTGCTTGAAAGTTGCTCCCGGTCGAAAGTTTTTTATCTTTATCTTATTAGGCGTTATTGTTATTATTATTATATTCTGTGATTAGTGAAAGTGTGTGTGTGTGTTTGTTTTTTTTTTTAAATCTCATTGTGTTTTAATTGAAAGTTTTATTAAATTGTATCAAATTGAAACTAATTATTTATTCGTTTCGGCGATATTTAAAAGTTTGGAGTTTTAAAAAGACAAGTTATAGTTTTAATTTTTTTTTTCTTTTGTAGGTTTAATAAATTTTAGGAAGTGTAGCAAAGTTGTTTAGGTTTAGTGTATAGTAGTATATGTTTTATTTAAATAATATTAGTACTTAAATTTTTTAAGTTAGGATTTAGTTTTTTCATTTTTTTTTCTTTTAGTTGTAGGTTTTAATAAATTTTAGTAAGTGTAGCAAAGTTGTTTAGGTTTAAGTTTTGTTTTTTAGTGTATAGTAGTATATTTTCTTTATTTAGTTAATTTTAGTGCTCGAATTTTTTAAGTTGGGATTTAGTTTATTCAATTTTATCCCGATTTCTTCTTTTGTTTTAGTCTATTGTTCTTATTTGTGTGTGTGGAGTGTGTGTGTGTGTGTGTGTGGTTGTGAAAGATGGCACATTTGCATAGACGTGGGCTTTCTATTAACTTTACCAACATCCGCGGCTTAAAATCTAACTTCGTCTCTGTTGAATATCATCTATCTAACTCTAACCCTAACCTTTTGCTCCTGTCTGAGACTCAGATGGCTAAGAATTCACCCTCTAACTCGTTTAATGTATCTAACTATAACTTATTTCATAATTTCCGTCTGAAGGGTGGAGTGTGTGCCTATGTAAACATTAATACTCCTGTAACACGTCTCGTGAATCTCGAATCTCCTAACTTCGATGCTTTGTGGCTCAAAATCTTTCTTCCTTCTACTACAATCTTGTGCTTCTGCTACTGTTCTCCTAACAGAACAGATTTTCCTCTTTCTTTGAATATCTTACTACCTCATGAGACTGTTATATGTTCTCATCTAAATACTGAGGTCCTCTATTTAGGGATTTCAATGTACACAACACTGATTGGTTGGGGTCCTCTCATACTGATTTAGGTGGGGAGGAGGCCGAATCATTCAGCATTCTTAACGATCTGGAGCAACTAATCAAAGAACCTACACACATTCCGGATCGTCCTAACCAATTCTTGAACACACTTGACCTATGTTTCACTACTAGTCCCTCTCTCTATAAATACACTACCTTCGCTCCTATTGGTAAATCTGACCACAACCTTATATCTCTTAACTTTAATACTTTCTCTCCAACAGCTCCATCCTGCCCTATGCTTTTTTTTTCTGGCACTTTGATCGGGCTGATTGGGGGGCCTTGCGTCGCTTCTACGCTAACTATAATTGGAATGACTGCTTTGACTCCGATGACGCTTCGGCTTCTGCCACTAAGGGGGAACTGCAATCGTTGATGGGATGAACAAGTTAATTTCTTCTTCGATTAAATCTCCTCAAAATTCATGGTTTGATCGTGCATGTTTTGGGGTCATTCAGGCTAGAGACAGTGCGTATCGGGAGTTGGAAAATTCTCGTTCTCCTATCACTCTCGCTATTTTCATTCAGCTAGAAATCGTTGCAGGGATACTCTTCGACGAGCAAAGCGGGCTTTCATCAAACGAAAGTGCGCTAACCTCCTTGGTTCTCCTACTGATAAATCTTTCTGGCCTCTTGCCAAAAACA
>JABUQX010134856.1:10000-11560 GCA_015478945.1 Trachelipus rathkii | reverse complement strand
GTTGTACTTCGTTCAGTCGTTTGGGTGTTTAACCGTTTTCGCATTTATCGTGGCTGCTTTCGCGTTTTCGTTAACCTTCATGATGTGTGAATGTATGTGTGTGTGTGTGTGTGTGTGTGTGTGTGTGTGTGTGTGGTTTTATTTTTGGTGCAAGTTTAATCACATTTATTCTAACACCTTAGCTTTGAAAAAGTCATTCGTCGAGCTTTTTCGTCTTAAAAGAGATATTTTTATAGAAGTGAACACTCTATGTGGTTTTGACCTAACAAAAATTAAGGCCATGAAATGTAAATTAATATTTTAAACAAGTATTTCTGTTTGTAATTTTTAGAAAGTTTTTAATTTTTGTATAAATTTATCGCATATACTTTTTTAGATTAAAAAACCTTTCTTTTATATAAAACTAATATTCATAGTGGTTATCGGAATCTAAAAAGTAAGGATGAAATATATAGAATTATAACCCTAATTTTTTTTCGTTTGGTACGGTTTTGATGAAAGATTTTCAATGTTGTAATATTTGTTATTTAGGTTGTCAGTCAGGCGGAAAAGTGCTCATACACTCCGATAATACTCTCTGAGTTATATATATATATATATATATATATATATATATATATATATATATATATATATATATATATATATATATATATATATATATATATATATATATATATATATATATATATATATATATATATATATATATATACTCATAATAATATATATACTATATATATATATATATATATATATACATATATAAAAATCTATATATATATATATATATATATATATATATATATATATATATATATATATATATATATATGGCTATTTATTATAAGAAGCTGTTGACTCCAGGAGCGAAAATCAATTGTTAATGTATCGTTATTTTAATAATTTTAGAGTAAATACATTACATAACCTAACCTAGCCTAACTAACCTAACCTAACTAAACCTAACTACTAAACCTAACCTAACTTAACCTAACCCTAACCAAACTTATTTAATTAACCTAACCCGAATTTTAACAGAAGTCCAACAACTTATAAATGTCCTATATATATATATATATATATATATATATATATATATATATATATATATATATATATATATATATATATATATATATATATATATATATATATATATATATATATATATATCTTAGGCTAAGCTATACGGTATCGACAGACAATACTGGTTTGCTAGGCCTGCTTAACTGTCCTTAACCAATATTATTCATCAGGGTCTTTTAGAAAGGGAAATTGTATCAGATTCTTTGCTGACCAAGTGAAAATATTCAGAGAATTTAGTTTTAATAGAGTAAATCTCTCTTTAGAGATTAAACTGAATGGGTTGCTTGAATCACGAGTGGAAATTATTCGAACCCAATTGCGATCGGAATTTGCGTGAGTAGAAGTGCTTAAGATAATGTGTTATGTATATAAGGAAGAATATACCAATGCTTTGTGTTGGCTGTATTCTTAGTGATATGTGAGTATTGAAACTGTTACGGTAAATATAGTAAGTATTCAATTACGGTTGTC
>JABUQX010134856.1:0-5000 GCA_015478945.1 Trachelipus rathkii | reverse complement strand
TTGATACAGGGATAAATACAACATGGCTTTACCGGCTAACAATAGTTCCCAATACCATAAGGTGAAAACATATCGAAGGAATAACTCAAGATTGAAAACCCAACACGATCATCGCAGAACTACATGAATATAATATTATCTTCCCACCCATATATAAGTTATATTTAAAATAGAAAAACTTTTGAGGCTTACAAATATTGATTGCTAGTTTCAGAATGATATTTCCTAGTCATGTGATGTATCGTCAGGGCCCACGATCCCCGAAAATACAATGTACGCAATATAGTTGAAATTCTCAAGTTTTTTTTAAAAAAGTTATAGTCCGAATCCTATTTCTAGGAGGGAGAAGGGGTTTTGGCAATTTTCAAGAGTGTTAGAAAATTCACTGTTTGTTTGCTGAGGATGTCAAAAATAGTGGTTAAATTTTCGAATCAAAATTAAATAATTATATTCCTTGCCACCAGAAATAAATTTCTAGTTACTTTGAATGAAGAGGATAAAAGAAGGTGAAAATAAGAAAGTGAATAGTTTCCAATAACCCAATCAATTCTAATCAAATTAAAAACGGAAAAACAAATGTTTTATCAGTTGAGTTTAGGGAAAACAATCAAATGTGGTGTGCTCTAGATATAGTTTTGGAAACGAGATCCAAGGGAAAAACGTGGCTTCCTTCGGCAATTCCTGGATTTTCTTTACTCCAAGAGGACGTCATAGTCTAACCATGATTCCAATTAGTGAATGGAAATTAAAGTTGATTGGGGGTTGAATTCAAAATGTACCCTCTCCAATCTACATAAAATACTTTAACAATTAATAGAAGATTTCATAATTAAATTTAACGAAAGATCAAAACTTAGACAAATCAAATTTGGTAAAATTGACTAGTTGAAGCTGTAGTTTTCTATGAACAGTGAGGCAAAAAGGCGTTTAGCGACCTCTGAAGAAGAACAGCCCCCCAACACAGTTATTCCAACAATATGCGTTCAGAGCTTTGCACGGAGATATGTTATGGTACCAACCAAAAGTTTTAAATGAATTTTTTCATTATATGTTTGAATATTGCGACTATAAACCTGTTTCTTCCAATGATAACCAGCCGACAGGAAATAAATCACATTAGAGTCATTCGTATTAGCGAGAAATTCAAAATATGCGAGCATTCAACAAGTCTTCTATGGTTCTTGTATCTATAAGCAAGCAAGCAATATGAATTGATAAAATATCTAATCCCGGTAAGTGAAGATTCACTCAAGATTGAGCTTCTTAAATGGAAATGGAAACACCATTTTAAGTAAGAAATTTATTCGATGTGGGATAAATGAATTTTGTTTTCAAAAAATGTGAATAACATTTATTTATTGCTTCTTACTGCTTTTTTTAGCTCTCTTTATAAAATGAAACGATGCGCCATAACACAGTCAATCCATGTGAAATAAAAAAACTTAGAACGAAAATACTCTTCATCATTCTACTCTCTCTCTCTCTCATTCATATAACATCTTATCTTACTTAACTATTGTCGCTTTGACTTCTTACGTCATCTCTCTTCTGAAACCTTTTATTCGTTTGATTGTTTCTTTATAACTTCATTAACTTACTTAACTCTCTCTTCGAAAACTCTCTCTCTTGCCATCTCTCTCTCCTCTTCTCTAATCTACGTCGCAATATAAAAATAAAATACCAATCCTAGGGTAACTATTTATTCACCACATAAGTAAACCACGGGATCGATATCTTCACTATATGTAGTTAATGAGTATACTATCTGATCTAAAAATATTGATGGAAAGGACCCTATGCGAGTGCGCTTGAAATGGGTGTCAGGCCCACAACAATACTAACCACACCATCAATGTCCTCCTTCTCCAACTAAAAATTCAGCGAGCCAGAATTCCTTATCCAGAGATCAATTCTTCAACACTTTACCGTGGGATAACATAATATAATCATTACAAATAGCACTCGAAAACCATAACTCACATATCCCCTTAATCCCTACTAAGACCATATAGTTTTTGATCTCCCGGACTAACAAATCATCTTAATTTCTTTACTTTTGGTGAATTCCCAATCCTCTCCAGAGTTTTCCCCCTTGTGTTGGGTTTTGCGATGAGACTGTTAAAATTCAGCGCCGACATGTAACGGGAGACTTAACCTTGAGAAGCATAATCTTTGCCGTGTAATACCCAAGCAGGAAATTCTTCGTGACTAATTCGACTACTCAATGTTCTATCGTAATTTCTCCCTTTTTTAAAAATTGACCTGAAACCATCCCAAATAAATAAATCTATTATTCCCAGTTTCTATGATACCCTCTTATTTTAAATAATAACTACTTAAAATTACAAGCCTCACAACACTACACTATATTAACTTATAAAAACCTTGTCGACAATACCTTCACTTCTCTCGCGATAAATCCTCCTCTTTATTCGAATTATATGGCCGTTCATCCCGTGAGAATCAAACAAACTCTTTCTAGATCTATCGTCACACCCCCCGCTAAACAGACTTACTACCATCTTGAGGCAAATATGACTGTCAAGAGTAAAGTAAATCCCCTAGGTCTAATATAATCTGCGTGCTACCCCTCACTCTCCGAGATAATATCATTCATCCAGTTAAATACTTAAATCAATAATATATAATAATATACATATGTTAAAAAACAAGTCCACAAACATTTGACGGACCCCTCTCTCGTTACTGTCACCCTGAACACACCACCCTCTAGCAAGCAATCAAATAAAAGGATTGAGTTGTATAAGGTCTTGAGACGCAAACCAACCCCTCCCTTGCTATGGTATATCTAGCGTATTAACACTTTCAAGTCGCGGCTGGGCTCTTCTTAGTAACTTTTGACTGTGCAAAAAACTTATTTATTCAGGTACCTCAAGTGTGCTCTCAGCCAAAAAAGAGGTATAATTTCAAAATTGGCTATAAAGTTCATATAGGCTTTGCGGTATATATGTAGCTATATATCCATCATGGGCTACTATAAAGTTATGAGTGTTTATCGTAGAAAACATTCAATATACAATAAATAACTAGTATACCTACACTTCCACAGATATTATGAAGAAAATACATAGTGGCAAACTCGGATCACAAAAAAACCGGTTGTAACATTTTAAATATTCACTATTTATGATATCAATACGTTTATGAAAGTTTCAATAACTTCCTCATATCTATTTAAATTATTAACTCCACAAAGAATAGAACTAACATATTTTGATAAATTTTTATATATATATGTTCTCAAAATAAGTATAATATTAAATAATTATAAACATTTCAAGTTATCACTACTTGAAAAAAATTAGTGCTATTTATGTAAAACTGGAGAGTAATAAATGTCACATTACTTTAAGAATTTTTCTCTTCCCCTATGACCACTTATCTCGTTACTCTACAAAAATGTAAGGCTATTGAATTTAATAGTAGTCAAATATTAGTATATTATATAGATACTTCTCACCTTTTTTTACTTATGTATTAATGATAAATGATTCATTGACCTTTTCGAAATGGAAGGTCAAGTTTTTTTTAGGGTCAAAAAAAAAACCTATTTTTCTATATTGAAATTTGATATTATTGTTGACATATTATTTTAAGCTATCAAATGATTTAATCGATATGAGAAAATTAAAATTATATATTAACCAAAATAATCCCATAAAAAGACACTGGTCTTTTTATATTATGATTATAAATTGTAGTATATTTATATCATTTAAATATACTCAATATAAATTATAATCAATATTATTAAGTAATTAACCAGCTATTTTACTTATGTAATATCTAGCCATTTCATGATTTTATTGACATCCTAACTGGATACTACAATAGTATCAGTTATTATAACAAGTCATGATTATGGTAATGACTACAAAGAAGACTCAAAGTGAAGATATAACTCTTGGTCAGGTTTTAAAATTGTAAATCTTTGATTTACTGCCATTTCAAGACAGGAGATACTATAACTGATGGTACAGAAGTTGAGGATCACCCATTAAACCCCAGTCCAGATTCACAATGGCGTTCATTTTTCGATGATAACCAGATACTCGCACAAATTGATAAAGACGTTAGGTGAATATTTGTATAGAATTGTTCATTTTATTATTGTATATTTTTATTTAGATTTTTTATTATTTTTAATTATGAGAAAATGAGGATGTGTTTGTAACTTTGTAAGGTATATTTTGTCTATGCAGTTTTCTTGTCTTCATTATAACTATTGTGAAATATTTTAAGGGTAGGGTGCTAACTAAAAAAATGAATTATGAGTAACTGTAATAAAAAAAAGAGCTCCAAGAATGAGAGGGAAAGGAAGGGAATCCTTAAAGAACTAGGAACTGAGGTTGTTTTATATAAACTGTAGAGAGTAGTGTTGTTACGGTTATCCGCATTTGCAAAATTTTAACGATCCTCATCCGCATTTCGACTTCCGGAGATTCACATCCGCTGATTTTCCGATTCTATCATCTACATTTACGGATGTTAAAAAATTTCCTTGACTAATTAGTAGAGAGAGGCGTGATGAATTGTGGGTAGAAGGAGAAACGATGATAAAATTCTGATTGGTCATTATTTGAGTATATATAGTTTCAGATTGATCATAATATGAGAATATATAGTTTCAGGAATATAATAAAGAGTTGACATTTAATATCTGAATTGGCAGCAAGAAACAAGAGTTGCTCACCAAATTTGAACAAAAGAGGTTGATGATATAGGAAATAAAGGGAAAATAAAAAACACAGTCTGTAAAATGAGTATGATAATGAACAAAGCTGAAAATCAATGTCTATGTTATTATCAATTGATTAATTATCTTTCTTGCCATTTGATTGATAATAATATAGAAGTTTTTGCTGGCTTTAGAATTAATAAGCTTGCATTTGCATCAAATAAGCATGACACTTCTTAAGATCATGTTTCTCTTAGTGTTTTATGCATTGTTCTTATATCATTTTGGTTTTGTGCTAATA
>JABUQX010134855.1:30000-33059 GCA_015478945.1 Trachelipus rathkii | reverse complement strand
ATGTATATATATATATATATATATATATATATATATTTATATATTTATAAATTTATATATATATATATATATATATATATATATATATATATATATATATATATATATATATATATATATATATATATATATATATATATATATATATATATATATATAAAACATATATATATATATACACACATATATATATATATATATATATATATATATATATATATATATATATATATATATATATATATATATATATATATATATATATATATATATATATATATATATATATATATTATAGAGAAAGCCTTGGATTCTATTTTATTATGCTTTATTATCACAACATATCATTAACTTTTAAAAGTACACAAATTAAAAAACAAAGACACTTTACATAATAAATAAATTTTTAAAAAGGAGAGCTAGCTTTCGTCCCGGCACGCGGGACCTCTTCAGGCTAAGGAACGGGATTTCTTTCTTGCTCTTCATCAGGTGAAATGTGTTTTAGTTGGTCTGCTATTTTTTTCATGGTGTTGTTGAAATATTTTGACGTTTTCAGATATTCGTTTGGAATGTAATCTATTTTAACTTCACCGGGATGGGATGTATGTTTTAGTTATTACTATTATAAATGCAATAGGATTCCATGATTTTGCGATGGTTCGTATGAGTGATATTTCTAATCGTTTTTATATTGTTAATATTGATATGATGGTTTGTGATACGTCTATGACTTGTTAAAGCTGAATTTGTACTATCTGTGTGTAGATCATTTGTATGTTGGTATTTTCTTCTATGGAGATCTGTAGTTTCACCTATATGTTTTATTACAAGTATTGCAAGGGATATGATATATACAGCTTTGGGGGAGATTTTCTTTTTGTTTTGGGGGTTTGAGAATGTTTTTTAAGGTGATGTTGTTTGATGGAATGAGGGTAATATTTTTTGGTACTATTTGTTTTAAAGAATATAATGGTAATTGAGGAATTGGTAAAAAGGAGGTGCTGTTATTTTTCGGGGGAACAGTGCTATAATATTTCTTTTTGCTTTGTTAAATGCTTTTGTGATGAAAAACTCAGGATAGTAAAGTGATTTGAATGTGTTATGGATGAATTTTGTTTCCTGTGCTAAAAGTGGAGGGGAACAGATACGAAAGGCACGGAGAAATAGTGAAGACAAAACTGATAATTTTGTATTAGGGGGATGATTAGATAACCAGTGTATATAGTTTGGTGCAAATGTCGGTTTTCTATATATAGTAAATTGTAATTCATTGTTGTTCCATGTAACCAAGGTATCGAGGAAAGGGATGGAGTTATTGGAAGGCAATTCTATTGTATATTGGACTGAAGGATGAATGGAGTTAATGTGGTTTAGAACGTCATTGGGATTCTTTTTGTGTGGTAGGGAGACAAAAATGTCGTCTACGTATCTGATCCATAAACTATTGTTTAATAAAGGGTGGGGTAAAATATGATAGAATTCTGTTAACTCCATATATATATTACTGAGTATGGGAGATAGTGGGGATCCCATACTCAGGCCGAAAGTTTGCTTGTAATATTTGCCGTTGAAATGGAAAAAGTTATGTTGTAGTGTGAGATTAATGAGCTGTTTTATTATGTGAAACGGGAAGGCCAATTCAATTGATTTTCTGTAATAAATTGTTCAAGTAGATTTAGGGAATATGGAACAGGAACAGACGTAAATAGTGATATGGCATCAAAACTGAGGAAATGTGTGTGTGTTTTTTCTTGTTCTAGTGATAAATTCTTCTGAATTTTTTAAGTGAGACGTAGAAATTTTACTTATAAGAGGTTTTAATTGTTGTGCAATCCAAGATGATAATTTGTAGGTTATGCTATTTGTATTTGATATAATGGGACGAAGTGGGTTGTTATTTTTATGTAATTTAGGAATTCCGTAGAATTGTGACGGGGAATTCATATATGCTTTAAGATTTGGTATTAACTGTTTATGCTCTTTTAGTATAGAGTTTAATGAAGTATTAAATTGATTTTGAGAAATTTTTAACGGGTCTTTATTGAGAGGGGAATATACAGTACTGTCATTTAATATGTCATAGGATTTTTTGATGTAACTGTCTCTATCTAATATAACTATCTGGTTACCTTTATCAGATCGTGTGACTACTATATTATGATTGTGCTTTAATCTATTTAAGGTAATATGAAAAGTTTGGGGGTAGGAATTAAATTTTAAGGAATTGAAAATGCTAGACATTAAAATACCTTTTAATATATTCTTATTACATTGATTTTCTTTGGTGCGTTTTTCCGTTATTAAATTGTTCCAAAAACTGCAACCAAGGGAATGTGTTATCCATTGAAAATGATAGACCAAATCCTAGTAGAATGCGTTCGTATTTACTAAGTACGTATTTTGAGTAGTTGACTCTATTTTTTCAGGGTTTGAAGCTAGGCACCATATATTATTATCGAAGATGTGATTAAACTTTTTTTCAAGTTGATATTTTTTCCCATTTATTTTCCTGTGCATAGTTTGATGTGCTAAATTAAATAAATTGATGAATTGTTTTAACTCATTGGGAAAACTATTATACCAATGCGTTTGGAAACTCTTGAATTTTATAAATGTTCTTCTAAAAGTAGATTTTATTTCTCGTTTTATATTTTTAGTTTTCACAGTAATATACATCTATGCATTTCAGTAAAAAAGTAAAGAGACTCTGTTCTGCACATTTGAGGATGGGGGTAACATTGAGCGGAGGATTACAAAATTTGCTATACATCTCCTGATGAAGTTCAGTTGTATTTTTTTTGATGTTGGCCGGTATTAATAGATGTTGATAAGCATAAAATTATCTTCTTAAGGGGTAATTTAATCCTATGTACCGGGCTGCATTATTCATATTTAAGAACTACTTTGGCGTAGTGATGATATATTTACATTAGAGAGAAAGCCCTTGGATTCTATTTTATTATGCTTTATTATCACAACATATCATTAACTTTTAAAAGTACACAAATTAAAAAACAAAGACATTACATAATAAATAAATTTTTAAAAAAGGAGAGCTA
>JABUQX010134855.1:0-25000 GCA_015478945.1 Trachelipus rathkii | reverse complement strand
GAGGGGTTTGAAAGTAAACGTAGATAAGAGTAAGGTTATGGTTGTGAGTGAGGATAGCCCTCAGTGTGAAGTTATGTTAGATGGTGAGCAGCTGGAACAAGTGTCTGAGTTTAAATATTTAGGGTATGTGTTGGATGAGAAGGGAACGGATGATGCAGAGTGTAGTAGGAAAGTTGTGAATGGCAGGAAGGTGGCTGGTGCAATTAAATCGTTGGTGAATGTAAAAGGACTAAGTCTGGAGTGCGCTAGGGTCTTACATGAGGGTATGTTGTTACCTGTGTTATTGTATAGTAGTGAGACTATGGTCTGGAATAAGAAGTATAGATCTAAGTTCAATGTGTTCAGATGGACAATCTTAGGGAGCGTGTTAGGTGTGAGAAGAATTGATAAAATGAGGAATGAACGTATTAGAGAGTTGTGTGGTGTGAAGAAAGGGGTAAACGAGAGAATAAATGAAAGTATGTTGAGATGGTTTGGTCATGTGGAAAGGATAAATGATAGTCGGTTGGTTAAGCGGATGTATAGTGGTGAGTGTGTCGGGAACCGACCGGTTGGGAGACCGAACAAAAAGTGGATTGAGTCAGTAAAGGAATGTTTGCAGGAGAGAAATGTGAGTTTGGCAGAGGCGAGAATGGCGGGGTGTTGTAAGGGGGTATGGTTGTGGCCCACCTGGGCCAGGGATGAACCCTACACTTGACGATTTACCATAGTGAGGATCCGTCGCGGTCCCGTGAAGCTCTAGGGTGGATTTTCTGACTGCGACGAGTTCTTACTAATTAATGGTACAAAGGGGGCGGTAAGGCTGGGCTTTCTTTTCGACTTTTGTCATATTCTTCTACTGCTTTTCTTTTCCGATGCTTGTCACGCACCTTACTCCCAGTCTTGGGAATAAAAGGAAGATGAAGAAAGAAAAAAAATATATATATATATATATATATATATATATATATATATATATATATATATATATATATATATATATATATATATATATATATATATATATATATATATATATATATAAAAATAGATATATATATATATATATATATATATATATATATATATATATAGTTTCAAATGTTAGTTTGTTAAAACTTTAAAGCTCTTTAATAATTTAAAGATTAAGGATATATATCATAATTTGGTAAAACTTTACTTTTTGATTCCTTTCATTTTCTAAGTTCAAAAAAATTTCTTAGTTCAGAAAAGTTAAGTTTAGTTAGGTTTTTTTAAGAAAATTGTTTAGTGGCAAGCTTCTGGCATAATTCCAGAAGCTTGCCAGTAGTAGGAAGGGGATTCCGCACACAAATGACCTTGACCTTTTTTGACCTTGACCACCGACCTGACCTTTTTTGACCTTGACCTTTTTTGACCTTGACCTTTTTTTGAGCCCAAATTTTTACCTGACCTTGACCTTTTGGGCCTTGACCTTTTTACCAACCCTTTGGTTTTCCATGGGTCATTTTTGGCCCACGGTATTTTCGGCAACCCTAATTTTTCGGCAACCCTAATTTTTTGGCAACCCTAATTTTCTGGCACCCCTATTTTTAGCGCCCTTTCGAAGAAAGGGCGCGCCAAACGGTTGCGTTAGCAACCGTTGTACGTATTGCCCCCCGTATTTTACCCCACCCTAATTTTTTCGGCCATGAGTCAATTTTGACCCACGGTAATTTTTGATGTGTCTTTAGGGGCTTAGCCCTTTTGTGATGTCTTAACCTTGTTGTTTCGAATCCTCCGCACCCGCAGGTGCGACCCGCAAGCCCCCCGCCCGCCCCCCGCCCGTTCCCCGCCCGCCGCCCGGCCGCCCGCCGTGTTTCCCGCCGTCGCGTGCGCCCGCAGGCGCAATTTTTCCGCGTTCCCGCCCCGCCGGAACCGTTGGTTCAAATCCCTCCGAAATAAAAGGTATCTTCATAGCCCGAACGTGGATGTGAGCGTATGTCAACCGGAGTATCCCGGGTTTCCGATCCTTCAAGTACTAATTACCAGAGAACTCCCCATCCCTAATGGTGACGTGAACCTCTGTATGTTAAGGTTTCATACCTTCATCATCATACAATAACACCTGAAGTACATGCGCTTAATACACTGCGCTATGAGGACACCTACAGTTTTTTATCTTTATGACCGTTATACATTACACATTCTATGACTTTACAGTCATGTTACGTTTTAAATTAATAAATGGCAACCCAAATAAATAAATAAATAAAATGGCAACACAGATAAAAAAAAAAAAAAAAAAAAAAAAAAAAAAAAATGGTAATGAAAGAGTAATACAAATAAATATTTTATTTTAGCAAAATATACATATTTTATTTTAACAATATATACATATATTATACATTGAAATTATATTTTATTTAACAATATATACATATATTATATTTGTACATTACAATGAAATTATATTTTATTTTAGCAATGGAATTAACGTTCCATCATACCCCTGTGATACAGTCCGAGCACTACCTAGAACAAGATTCCGTTTATTTGAAGTGTGGCGAAACCTTTTTATGCCATTTATTAAAGTGACATTACCTAGTTTATTAGCACGCATTTTCATATCAGGAACCCTCACTTCACGGTAATGGTTATCATTATTTACATGCGGCTGATCGGAATCATCTAGATTATGGATATCTTTATGAAGTGAAGATTCACCATCTTCACTCATCATTTGCGTAACAGCTAATGCTGTTACGTCTGTATCCTTAATCATGTTATAGAAGTGATTATCGTCGTTTAAGACCATCCAATCACGATTCTTGGTCTTCTCAACATCCTTAACCATCTTATCAAAATTAATCTTCGCCATGCCTTGGAAATTAATTATGTGTTCGGTGTCCTTATTCAACGTTAAGCCCTTTGCTTTTAAGATGTAAGCAAAACTCGAATCATTCTTCTTTATTCGAATGGCATAGGACTTGGGCCCAGTCACAAAACTATCAGCTATATCCCCGGGTCCTAACTCGTCCGTCAGGTTTCCTAAGAATTTTCCCGTATCAGGAATATATTGTCCTTCACGGGCTGTGAACACACAGCTGTCGGTATCACAGTAAAGTACACGTTGCCCTAGAGAATCGAGGAGTTTATATAATTCTACCCTTGCATAAGCTGTGGTAAAGGATGCAACAGCTACATTTGTTTGCTGTTTTATTAGTGAAGCCAGTATGTGTGACTTCGACTATATGTTTATCATCCGCTACAATGATATTTCTAACCTTAAGATCAGCTCTCTTCATTAAGTCCCAGACCTGAGCGTAACTCGTACAGACTATATCTTCATTCTTGGGTATACGTTGAGCTAGTTTTCCCCATAATGAATTGAGAAGTAATTTAGCTATATATCGCATTCCAGGATTACTTTTAATATTGTCTGGATCAAGTGTTACGCCCTCGATATCCTTGAAATCTTGCAGGTATTGAAAGAATTCTTCACAGTCTTTATCGGTTATTCCATCTGGCAACCCCGAAGCCTCAGTTTTCCATTTCAAGAATGTTTCAACGTATTTGCCGAATATGTCATTTGAAGGAGTAAATTTCCATATTTCATGGATCTTTTTGATCTCATAGCCTTTCTTTACAGCTAATTCCAACTCTGGACTGCAGTATACGCCTTTTAACATACGCTGGCTATCATTGTGCCTGCATTTGCCTTCATAGCCGGATGCGCTGCATGTTCTGCAAAGTGAAAATATTAACCGATTGTCATATCGGGCTGGAAGAACAGGAGTGTACAGTTCCTTAGGAGGTAATACCGAAACATACGAGAGGCCGAAATAAGTGGTATTCATTTCTTGGACGAACTTTTCTATGGAAGGAAGATCCCTACCTACGAGTTTCGTAGGCATACCGGCTGGAAAGGGTTTTGTTTTCTGGACAAAAGGGTACAATGATGTGAAGTCTAGGTACTTCAATTGAATGCCTTCTGTCGGTGGAAAGTAATAGACGAAGGGCTCTGTACGCCCCCCATACAAAGCTTCCCCCACCTCTAGTTTCGCATTTGCAAGTTCATTTCCAATTGACTTGCAAATGCGAAACCTAAATTGAAAAACCCTTTCAGCCGTGCCACAAGTAGTAGGATCTACTCGAAAGTTCGTCAAAAATGAATACCACTATTCAGCCTCTCATATGTTCGGTATTACCTCCCTAGTAACCCACTCCTTCCCGGCGCGGTAATCGACCATCTTTTCGCTTTACGTCGGCGGCGCGTCAGTATGGCGGAAATGCGAGGCGCGTGACGCTGTAAGACATGAATCAAAAAGATACGAAGTAATTTACTCAAATGACATATTCGGCTGGCGAAGGCATTCAGCGTGAATGGGGTAACCGATGAAGAAAATTCTTTCAGCCTGCAGATTTCCAGGTCGGGGCGCAACGCGATCAATATAACAGGTACCTCCAGTATGAGGAAAACGCCGGCGTATGGGTAGTCTGCTGCGGTTACGTAGTCTGAGCGAAGAGGCTGATCGCACTGGCTTCACTAATAAAAGCGGCAAGGAACTGAAATGTAACTGTTAGCTTGCTACATGCAGGGCAAGCGCTATGCTCACCTCGTTCTCTGGCGCGGCGTCTGCTACTGCGTACCATTTTGGTAATGTGTTCACAACCGTGGGCTGTATATTCGATGCAATGTGAAACTGACGGACAGTGCGTTGAGTATAGCTGATATTGCGCGAACTGTTCTGTATTCGAACAAGAAGAATGGTCAGTTTTGCGCGAAGCAAAGGCAGCATTGAACGGCACCAGCCGCAATTATTTCCAGGCATGGCAGGCGATGGTTAGAAGATTGAAGACAGAAGCCGGCAGGCATGGCTCACTGCATAACATGATTAAGGGCCCGAACAGCGGCAGCAGCTGTTGCAAATGATGGTGAAGATGGTGGCTCAAAGATATCCATAATCACCAGGCCACCGTCGGCGTAATGATGGCCATGCAAACAGTGAGGGTTCTGATAACGTGTGTCACTGTGGCATGGTTTCGCCACTCAAGTAAACAGGCGAATAACTCGGACTATATCTGAGGAAGTATGATAGTCCATTGCTAAAATAAAATATAATTTCATTGTAATGTACAAATATAATATATGTATATACTGTTAAATAAAATATAATTTCAATATAATACTAACAACAAAATAAATATACATATTCTGATAAGCAGACATGTATATGATATTATCTTTCTCTCTATTTATCTGTGTTGCCAATTATTGATTTTTATTTATTTGGGTTGACAATTATTGATTTTATTTTTTATTTGTGTAAAGTCATAGAATGGGTAATGTATAAAGGTAATAAAGATAAAAAATTGTAGGTGTCCTCATAGCGCAGTGTATTAAGCGCATGCACTTCAGGTGTTATTGTATGATGATGAAGGTATGAAACCTTAACATACAGAGGTTCACGTCACCATTAGGGATGGGGAGTTCTCTGGTAATTAGTACTTGAAGGATCGGAAACCCGGGATACACCGGTTGACATACACACTCACATCCACGTTCGAGGCTTCTGTTAATCTCTAATTAAATGCAGTCCATTTGCGCGTCATGCCCTGCGCCACTGCAGCGCGGGCTTGTGGCGAGCAGCTGCAGCCATGTGGTAAACTAACAAGGTTAGAACATCACAAAGAGCTAAGCCTAAAGACACATCAAAAAAAGTACCGTGGGTCAAAATTGACCCATGGCCGAAAAATTAGGGGGGGGTAAAATACGGGGGCAATACGTACAACGGTTGCTAACGCAACCGTTTGGCGCGCCCTTTCTTCGAAAGGGCGCTAAAAAATAGGGGTGCCAGAAAATTAGGGTTGCCAAAAATTAGGGTTGCGAAAAGTGGGTTGCCAAAAATACCGTGGGCCAAAAATGACACATGGAAGACCAAGGGAGTCGAAAGGTCAAGGCCAAAAAGGTCAGGTCAGGTAAAATTTGGGCTCAAAAAGGTCAAGGTCAAAAGGTCAGGTCGGTGGTCAAGGTCAAAAAAGGTCAAGGTCATTTGTGTGCGGAATCCCCTTCCTACTACTCTTGCCGCTAAAGAATTTTCTTAAAAAACTTAACCTTTTCTGAACTTAAATTTTTTTTTGATTAGAAAAATTTTTCAGAAAATGAAAGGGATCAAAAAGTAAAGTTTTACCAATAAATTTTTAGTCTTTTGGACAGATATGGCATGTAGTTTAAAAGTTCTTTTAACAATTTCATTTACCTATTTCTGTATTCCATTTTTATAGCTAGATTTATCAAAAGTGTATTTTTGTTAGGGGTAGTCATTTTGGATATCAAACCCTTTTAAGTTGTTTATCAAAATAATTAGTCAGTTTAGTAAATGGTGTCATATAGGCTATTGATATTATTATATATTATTATAGTTATAATGTTAGTTATTACTTATTAGTTTCACTTAATATTATCACTACAACAAAAAAAAATACTAAATAATTTTTTTTACACTTTTTGTATGAATCAGTTCTTCTAAATAAATTTATTTCATTAAATGTCTCATTATTACTTTCAATGAATTATAACTAATTTTATTTTCAAAACTACCCTTTAAAAATATAGGTCTCCGGCCGGAGAAAGCCGGAGACTAGTGGTCTCCGGCCGGAGCCGGAGATCTTTAAAAAGGCCGGAGCTCCGGTGCCAAGCGAGACACAGTGGGAGAAACAGGATATCAGAGTTAGATATATATATATATATATATATATATATATATATATATATATATATATATATATATATATATATATATATATATATATATATATATATATATATATATATATATATATATATATATATATATAGATATATATGCGTATATATATATGCATATATATATATATATATATATATATATATATATATATATATATATATATATATATATATATATATATATATATATATATATATATAATATATATATATATATATATATATATATATATATATATATATATATATATATATATATATATATATATATATATATACCCTATATCTACATATATATATATATATATATATATATATATATATATATATATATATTTATATATATATATATATATATATATATATAACAACTATATATATATACACACAAATATATATATATATATATATATATATATATATATATATATATATATATATATATATAATGGTGATTTAAGATAAGGTTTGAAAAATTAGGATTTCTTCAAATATACCAATTAACTAAAGATAGTTTCAAAAGTTTTGGAAGACGTAAAAGCTAAAGCAATAGGATGAAGCTAAAGGTTGATGACGCCCCTTTTTGTCAACATAGATTGAATGAGTGCACACCTACAATGGGAAGGAAAATTCGAAGTTGTTAAACAGAGACGTAGTTTACCATGAGAAGATTGCATGATCAGGAAAAAATATTTTGAGAATCACCGGAGAAACACCTCTAAAACTCCTTGGAACCCTCTGAAACATAGTTCTTCTTTAGTTTTAATTTCAGAAGTAGAAATCGCAACTTTAGAGGTATTATAATGTTTTGCTTAAGTCAGTTAGAGACAAAGGAAGAAGTACGAGATATATAAATTGAGGAAATATTTAAATTGGAATTAAAAACAAATTTTAAGTGAAGAATATATCTTTAGCAAAAGGGAAAATAATAACAGTGACATCAGAGAAAACAAGGTGAGTGAGGACGATAAAAAGTTAAAAGAAACATTTTCTGCGAAAGGAGAGAGCGTGTGGAAGAGAAATAGAATGGTTATTTCAATTTCTAAGAATAGGAAAGTTTTAAGTGCCATGGAAAAAATAATTTGGTTGATTTATGAATGAAATACTCCGGAATGAAATATAATATCAAAGGTTTCAATTGTCTGAGAACTATGTAGTGCAGTTGTTTTCAACCTTTTTCGTGTTACAACCCCTTTTGTGTAATAGTAAAATAACCTACAACTCCTCCCCTCCCAGCCACATTGGCATAAACACGGACAAAAATCATCAAAAATAGATTTTAAGGAATTTAAATCTAATCACATATTTTTCAATTAACTTAATATTCAATGCGATGGTTGTATTTGCATATGGGAAACAAGCTCCAAATTTGCGACTGAGTGCTTGTAAATGCCAACTTAATGTTATCGTCAACATTTAGACTATTTCTTGGTCTTGTTTTTGATAATATATGAAACATTTAAAATCCAGTCTCGCGGAGGATATATAAAGGAAAATGAAAGTAAAATTCAAAAGGCAAGCATGCCAACATTTGGGCATGACTGAAATAAGGCACACCAGAACTGCATCGACAATTTTTCCTATATCAAATCTCGTGCCGATCAATCGGTTCGCAGATTCAAGATTACATCCTGTACTTCATCGAAAACGCTGGCAATATTGAGGGAAGCAGAGAATGGCTTTCGACCAGTGTAGCTTCTTCTTCTGTAAATTCATGAAAGTACCAGTGAAATTCTTTTTCAAGACATTTTACATGCCCAGTAATCCCTTCTTTTATATACTCATCTAGTTTAATTTCAGATTCCTTTACCAAGATTTACTTCCCGACACCAGTTTTGAAGGTCGGATACAAAATACAGAGTACCAGTGAAATTCTTTTTCAAGACATTTTACATGCCCAGTAATCTCTTCTTTTATATACTCATCTAGTTTAATTTCAGATTCCTTTGCCAAGATTTACTTCCCGACACCAGTTTTGAAGGTCGGATACAAAATACAGAGTTCTTAAGAAAAACTGGTGTTAAAGGCTCCAGACTTGATGTAATTCACATTTTTGATCAGATAATCAAGTAATCTTGGCGACCACACTGAAAAATCCTCACTACCCATTTGGGGGTTGAAACTCTAGCTTTGGAACCCGTAATTTACTGAAGTGTGATAGTTCATGAAGGCAGCATTACTTACACAAATATTTGTAAAACAAGCAGACCTAAACCAAAGTTACATGGAAATAAAAGAAATTGGAATGTACACTTGTATGACAAATTGAAAATCCCATCGGCATGTTATCTGCATACCCAGATAGTCCCCCTCCGCCAAAGCATATTGATTTTAATAAAATCAAAGAAGTATTACAGTAAGTCTAACCAGTCATCACCAAGGAAGTGTTAGAAATGTTTCCTCATTGAAGGTTTATGTCATTCTTTCGAAAAGCTTCAAGAAGATGAACAGTTTGATAAGATGATAATCAAAGGAACCAAGAAGAAAGTATAAGTTAATAGCTTAAGCAGATGATTTGGAACTTAATAAAATGTATAGTACTTTGAGATCTTCTCCAAGATCATCATGGAAAAGATTAACAAACGGCACTAATTTCTCAAGGATATCGTTTGTTGACGAGTTCACTAGCTGAATCCTGAATAGAAAAATATCCTCTGAAATTATGAAAGAACGGTGATCTCAGAAAAAGGAGACATAAAAATATGTTCCCCTAATTTAGAGTTTCAGTTTCTAAAACAAAAATGATTATATATATATGATCAGGTATTACGAAATTTATTTTAGGTTGTGGCCATCCTTATTTGTGGTATAGAAGAAGGAATTATCTATTTGACTGTGAAAATACAAATAAAAGAATGTTAATAAAGAAGTAGATCAACTTTTTTCTATTACTCTCTTATTATTATCAGACGTGGGTCATAGTGATTTTATTATGGTGTAATTGATAGTTTTTAAAAAGCCCGGTAATATATATATATATGTATATATATAGTATTATAATATAATATATTAATTTATGAATAAATATATATAATTATATTATTAATAGTACTTTAACATAAACATAAGTTATATATATATATATATTATATAATATTAATAATTTATATATAATAGTATAATATTACCCTTTTCAAGTATAACAGATAAATTGCATAAAAGTTTTTCGAGTAAAAAATAAAAGTTAATTTAATTTAATATTGTTATGTGTATGAGTAAAGTAAAAAAATAACCTATTTGGAAGTAAAGAATATTTTATGTTGTTGGTAGTATGAGTCTGAAATGAAACTATTAGATCAACTCAAAGCATTGAAACGCTTGATTATCAGATTAGACGTTAATATATTTTCAAATTCATTAATTAAATATATCAAAATTATATTTTATAGAATTATCTATCTTATATTAGTCATTATGCTGTCTTCTTTATTTGTGTCATTTTAGTGTCGTATTATTCCTTCGCAAGAATGCTGATAAGACCTTCATGGGCTATGTATATGAGTATCTAAAAAAATTAGTAGTGGTAAAAATGAATTTTGGCAACTGTAACTGCGATTAGCTGAATTCCAAGGTGCGTCTATGCTTGTTTAATTTTAATTTAGTTTCTATCAGGATCAGAGATCAACCACAATAATATACTTTAAGTGTTCTCCAAATAGGTGATGTTTTTTTTACTTACTCTCCACAATAACAGTCATTAATTACACTATTGTGACTTGTTATTTATTTTATAACCGAAACCTTTTTTATTCTCTGATCTGTTTTATTAGCCTTTGACAAGGGGTATAATATATATTCTAATACGTATATGTATATATTATATATCATAATTTATATCTTATATATATTTTTATAATTATATTATATATATATTTTATATTCTATAATATAGATATATTCTATTATATATATAATATATCATAATTTATAATTGTATACTATATACTTATTTATTTATATATCATATATTTATATTATATTATAATATATATATATGTACTATACTGGATAGAGTTTAAATATAATATATATTTTATAACTATATATATATGATAATAAGTATTATTATTCTTATATTTATTATATTCATCGTCTAATTTCCTATATGTTTATGATTATTATTGTTTATATAAGTGTATGTAATATTTATATTAGTATATAATATATTAAATTTATGTTTTATAATTAATTCTATATTGAAATATTATTAAAGATTAATATGTTATTATATATGTACATATATATTATATAATTAATTTTTGTATATATTCTTTATATTTATTTATTGTTATTTTCACTGTTTTAATTGTTGAGACGTACATGAATATTAACATTATATGAAATTTTATATATTTATATTTGATTTTGGTAAAAAAATTCTATAACGTTTTACGTATTGGGATATCACAAAACTGATCAATTAATATATTATATAGTATTTATATATTATAATATAATATAATATTTATTCTTACTTTTTTTATTATATTATTTTCTATATCCATAATTTATATCTATATATATAAACATTATAATTAATATATATTATAATATAATTTATTATTAACTATATATATATATTTATTATTTATAATTAAAATTGTTATTCTTGGTATAATAATAACACCGATATCTCTTATCTATATAGTATATTATATACATTATATATAGTACGTGAAGAGATATGAGTTATATATTAACTGATTAAATCTTATAATCTTGGTCTTTATATTAAATAGATGCAGGGTACTGTGAAAATAGTTGCTGTTATTTTCTTTTTCTAACTTCTTTAGATGTTATTTTTACTCTGTTCACTTCATACTAATTTTGATTATCTGTATACTTGAATTAGGGAGTGTGTTGCTTCACCCTTCTCGAAATTCTGTATCTTTTGTTGTAATACGTAAAATGTGATATTTAAATATTTTTTATAATTTAGAAAGTTATGCGAAAGATTGGCAATATATATAATGTAATGGTTTCTTCGTATTTTTCTTACGGTTTCTTATCACCTTTTTTAATTTTTATTCTTTTATTCTTGCAGTGAATTCAACTTTTAGAGGACTCGTCTCAATGCACTTATGTCTAGGAACTGAATAATAGTTATAACTTTTAAATGTATGCTAAAATAAGTATGTTATAGTGCTTGGTGCGTAACTTCCTTGCCACTTTGGTTTATGTGCTTTCTTGTTTATGCTCACTACTTCGTATATCTTTAGATACAGATACTGGCCAAAAGGTAGGGAGCAAAAATATAGTGGCTGTGTTCATTCTTCAATTTTATAAACTAATGAAGGATAATAGTGTGTGTGATTTATAACATGTAAGAATTTTACGTACCTACTAATGCATCATAATCGTATCTCTCGAGCTTTGTTTCTCTCATTTATCTAATCCATCATAGCCTTTGCCCTCCCAGAGTTCAGCTTTAGTATTATAAGGTGTATAATAGCTTTATTTTTATAGTACAGGTATATCCTCTTACATCATATGTGATTTCTAGGGTCTAGACAGATACAACCCAGCTTTACATTCCGAAATATAATTTCCAAAATAATTTCTTATAGTCGGCAGTATTTCGTATGATTATTTCATTTTACTATCTCTACTGTCATTAGGATCCCTAACATCACATTATGACGTTCATATGAGACTAACAATAGCTTATAGTTACTCACTTAATATGCACAGCGTTTATTTGTTAATTTCAATATACGTATTTTAAATGATTTCATTTATTCAAACCTCTTTTCAGTATGCCGGGAAACATAGAATTATATATCATCTGTTAATACGCCCCAAAACGGCAGTGTTTGAAATTAAATTGTAGGTGACAAATGTTATTAACTTTTCTTATGCACTTATTTTTAATTAGTAGAACGATTTATCCTAATCTTATTGTATCCTACTAATAAAAAAAATACAATTAATTTTTTTAATATGGTAGATCTCTACTCGTATTTTCATTCAGGTCTTTAAATAGTTATTTTAAATTCAATTTTTACTTATATTATTACGTTTTTTCTTTAAAAATAGGTAAATATTTTCGTTGCAGAATATATTTCTTTTACATGATTTTGTCGTTAATATCTTTTTCAATTTCTTTTCTTAAGAGAAGTTTTATTTCGTCTTCACGGTAAATCAGTCGATGCAACGTTGTTACATAATCTTTATAGTTTATTTACTCAGTTAACCATCTTTCCTCCCTTTTGGGGGTGAAGTCGAGGATTATGTTAATTCCCAATCCTCACATAACGTTTATTTACTATGGACATTCTTATTTATCCATAGACAAAGACGTTCTATCTGTTTTCTTATTTCTATAAATCGTTCTGCCGCTCAATTATATACATTTGATTATTTTTATAAACAATTAATTATAGTTTACATTTTCAATTACAAAAACAAATACCATTCGCGGAGGGATTATGTTTCTTTCGCTGCTCTCGAAACACGTTCGTGGCTTTAGGCTTTACAAGCCAGGCAATTTTTTTGAGCTTTAGTTTGGTTAGATAGAGGCGAATTTAACTTTGTTTTCTACCTATTTACTCAATTTAACTTAGTCCTTCGATCATGAGGCTTATATTTTTTTTTCTTTGTTGTTGTGTTATTGTGCTAGGCTGAGTTTCAACTTTTTAGAGAAAGCGTTTTCTTTATGCTTTGCGGGTCTCATTTCAATGGTGGGAGTTTTGTTTCTACCATCCATTATGAGGCGAGTTTCTTGTATTGAATTGTGTTGCATCTTTTTTTTTTTGGCGTAGTTTTTAGTTTGTTGATTGTTTTTTTATTTTTTGTTTATTTTTATTTTTTTGAAACGAACAAAATTTCTGATAAATTTTTTATTTGTTTACTGGTCTTCCGTCATACGTTTTATTATTATCATATTGTCTCAGATCTTTATATAGTTTTTTTTTTCCCCCCCACCTCCATATAGTATTTTTATTTTTTTTTTTATATTAATTATTATTATTAATTATTTATAATATAACTTTTTTATATTAATTTTTATTATCTGATTGTTTTTGAGGTGTTGCCAAGGTCAAGCTTAAAATGTTCATTGTCACCCTAACAGCATACTGTACAGATATCTGTATTCATTTATAGGCCATTTATATTATGTAGGCAGTCTTTGTCTATATAATTTTATATTTTATATATTCTTATATATATATAATTCTATATTATATATTTTATTATTTATTATATATTATTTTTAATTAAACTTAATATATTTTTTATTAATATTTAATATATGTTACTGCTACTATTTTTATTATCATAAATATTATATTATATTCGTATATATATCTAATATATATTTGTGTGTCTCAGAGTTATGTCTCTTGTATCTCAAACTAAGCACTGAAAACAAACTGAATGATATTTTTATAATTTCGATCTCGATACGTTTATTGCTTAAGGAAACAATATATTTTAATAATTATTAATTAATCTTAAATATTATGTCCAGATTACGTGGGATGATGCTAAAACAGTCAATGTTTTAGGTTGTTACATCATATTATTAATAGTTGTTTCTTTATTATTTCCATATTTTATGGTATTTAAAATGAAAGTATCATATTTTTTAGATTTACAGTTAAGTTTAATTATTTTTTGGGTTTTATATTTTTTAAAAGTTATCTTCACCAGATCACGGGTCGAGTGGGGATACGGGGCTGTGCCCTCCGTAGAATTCCTTATGTGCCATGCATTGTAGAGTTACACCTATAAGTAAGTATTATTTTATTTCTTTTTCATTCTGTTGCCGTTTTTCAAGATATATGCTGTGCCTATATATTTGGTGGAAATATAGTGCAAACGGATGTTATCTTTTATCAAAATTTTATTATTGTTTTTTTTTCCTGATCTTTTATTTTCTTAATCTTACTTTGCTCCGTTATATTATGTTCGTCTTATTTCAAATGTATTAGCTTTTATGTAGTGTTGTAGTTTTTACAGTTACAGTTTCCTATCTATTATAGCTGGAATTTTTTTTGATCTTTAAATTATTAATATGGTTTTATATATGTATAAGTGTTTTTTTATCTAGATTACTATTAACTATAAATAAAATTGAAATAATAAATAAAATTTTTTATTAAAGTATATTATAGTATATCATATATTATTATATATAAATTTATATATTTATTTTACACAGCTTTTCCGGTAATTTTCAGCGAAGTTTGTATGTTGACCAAGGAAGGCATGCAATTATTTAGGACCTGTAGTCATTGCTCATGCTTTAAGTGTGGTGAGTCAGTCATGCTTGCACGTATAGGTGTGTCTTCGCTTCTAGTAGGGCTTTATCCTCAATGTCGAAGTGCTGATGATGAAGTGTATTTTTGTTTTGTATTACGAACTTGATTATCTGTAATGATTGGCTATTTTGTGTAGAGTTATGTGTATTGAGATAGTATATACACTATGCGTAAGGGCATACGTAAATTATTGTCAGACATTTACTCTTTTAACGCGAGCTATTCTTTTTTAGTGCGCGTTTACGTGGCGCTAAGTCCGACGAATAGGCGATACATTATATAGCGAGGGATACTCTCGATATTATTATAGGGAAGTCAAAATGGTTCTTATCTTTCCAAATTTTGATACTTCTATTTGGATTTTGATGGTCTTTGTTTATATTTTATTATTTTTAATTTCTTATAATAACAAAAGACATTTTCTAAATTTACAGTTTTTACAAACAGTATCTAAAGTTGATAAAATGTTAAATTTTTTTTTTATCTTTAAGAAAATAATTCAATTAATATTTTTTTTATTTAATAAAATAATACTATATAAATAATATTCATAATAATAAGTTATAAGTATGTATATATTATTATATCTAATATATCCGTCAAGGTTCCGAGTGGATCCGGCATGTTCTATATGAACTATAACGCTCACAAGTTATATTATCATTTCTATTAATTATCAATTTATTTTTACCGCGTGGAAATTTAACAACCCTAAAAATAAACAGCTTTTTTATAAATTTAATGTTAAAATGTTGAAAAAAATTACAGTTTTTTGAGATTTCGAAGATGCCGCTTTGTGTAATTTTTTTTTTGTAAACTATATGATACTCCATGAGTGTATACAGAACGTGTAGGTCGGGGTTTCGGACCACCGTGGGGAGACGGGGTCGAGCCCCATCTGTCCCTGTGCGGCCTGAACCCTTGAAAAGGCTTTTATATAACAATGAAAATAACTAAGTCGTCCTCAAAGCGTAAAAAACCGAAAGAGTATATTGCACCTTATTTTCTTTCAAGATCTACTGTCGAGTATATCAAGGAATATCTCAGTCTCTCAGAATTGTGATTAGTGTGTGTAAGGATTTTACAATAATTTATGTGTTTAATAGATTTAGAATAAATTATATTTTTAAGTTTTAATCCGATGATTTTTATTCTTTGCTGAAATCATAATCTGATTATTTTTGCCCTGTATGTATTTAGTTCTGTAAGTGAAAATTTTTTTCGGATGGTGGTGGGGCTTGATATTATATAAATATATTTATATATATATATTTCCCTCCTCTAATAATATATTAAAATATTTAATATTGAAGGAAAGGCAATGTACTATTAATGTTATCACCTAATCATATATTTAACTATTTTCTTTATATGATATTTGTAATATTATTTTTAAATTATTAGAATATATATATTACTATATTATAAGAAATATTTCTTGCAGATTCATTTTCTTACAAATACCATACTGTGGTGAGACTTGTCATTCTAAAGGATGTCGCTATCTTAATACTTTACTAATATACTTGTAAGACATCAGTATTTCACCTAATATTATAAACATAATTAGCGGTTTGTGGATTCCAATTATTATTGAAGTAGTTGGAATTGTTATTCTATCGTTATGACTTAAGTGTTCTACGTGAACTGTGTTCGCATAATTTCTAAATCTATGGTTAACCATATTCTGAAGTTGTCTCTTAGGCTAAATAGTTTGTGGATAGAGAAGTGAGTTAGGTTTTAGGGACAAAAGAATACCTGACCTATTCTTTAATGCCTTGGCATGTTCCTCTTCTTGTAAATGGGAACTGTTACCCACTAAAAACGTATAATTTGTTTAACGATCAGAGATTACTTCGTTGTAGACTCTTCCTATTTATGTATTTAGGGGCCAGGTTAATAATTCTAGCTGATGCTCACTGTACTTTAAACTAGTTGGCTTTACTGGCATATCTCTTCTCTGAGCGCCATTTGCTTCTGCCAATTATTTTTGAACCACGCTTGGCGTATGCTACTACCAAGAGATTCGCGCTAAAGCAAATGTCATCACCAAACCCAAATATTCTTATAAGTGCTTCCAAAATATTCTAAAGATTTGATAACCTCTAAGTCACAATTTAATATGAATTATAGCATTAGTAGTTTATAACAGGATAAAATATTTCTATAATTAGGCTCAGTATTTGTCGATACGTCTGAACTGTGGGATGATTTCAATAACCTCACAGCTAGCGTAGAAAAGTCTCATATGGAGGTTTATGAGAAATGGCTATTTAATCAACTCTGCACTTTGGTATAATAATTTGGGTCGTCTTGTTTAGTTTATAGGTTAGTTGATTGTAGGTAGCTGAAGGTTAGTATTGTAGGTTAGAGTTATTGTTGTACGCTCATGTGTACAGTACAGTATCATATTCACATATTAAATAGATATATATATATATATTTTTATTATATATTAATAATTAATAATTTATTATTTATTAATATATTATTTATATTAATACATATATTTTGGATAGATTACTTTTAACGGACTTGCGTATGTGTTTTATATTGGGTACTCCGTGACTTATTTATTAAGTCGAGTCTTCGTGGGTCTGTAACTTAGTGACGTTCAGAAGTTGACGTCTTCGTCTTAGTGTTCTATTATAATATATTATAATATAATATCTATATTATATATATCCCATATTTTTATATTATATATTATATTATTTATTATATATAATATTTTATTATTATATATTTATCATATATTTTATATATATATAAATGAATTTATATTTAATTTATTTTTATAAACTCTATCAATTAGGCTCTTTTGCATTATATTTAATTATATAATCAAAGTAAATTTATTTTATTTATTTTCAGTTAAAAACTATACAAAATTTAAATATTATATTATATTACTTATTATATTATTATATTTATTTAATAATATATTATTAGATTATAATTACTCGGTGTTACTACATACTTAGTCTAACTAATTAAAGGGTAAAGCTAATACCACCTGGATGGATGTGATTTTTAAATCATTAACAAACACTGGATGATTTGTGATATATATATGTATTATTATTTATTTATATAATTATACTATATTATTTTGTTATATAATATAGATTATATATACTATATATTTATTAATATATTATATATATTATATTTATTATATAACATTTTTATTTTTTAGTGCTTTACTATTTAACCTCTGTACTTTCCACCTCACGTGACACGATCTCTTTTCAAAGCGAGGCATCTGAGATGTTACACGCCTCAGAAGTCAACTATTAATTCACGCATTGAGCAACAGAGGCGTGATTTTAGGGCGATCTTAATTCGTATGCGTATCCGTCAATAGTATGAGATTCCAGTAGAGTGTTGTACATATAGTTAGGAACACCGAGCATGCTGATACTAATGAACAAACTCTGTATGCAGAATCAGCGCCCTTAATTGATATAATATTCTATAAATATATTTATATATTATCGGTCAGTTTCGAATATTAGAACGTATATATATTTCAGTAGTTATTTACTAATTATATATGTCCATTGAGTCTGTATCTTAGCGATAGTTACTCTTTATTTATTACATTTAAATTTCATTTCTGCTTAATATTTCTAATATTATAATATATTACTGTATTTAATAGCAAACTTAAGTATTTTAAGTAGTATAGTATTTTATATATAATATTATAAATTTTTTGTATTGTGTGTGTGTGTTCAGTTGATTGTGTGTGTGTGGTGTGTGTGTGTGTGTGTGTGATTTTGTTTAATATTTGCATTCGTCCAGTTTAATTCGACGGGTTTCCAAAGTATAATCTTATCTTATAATCGTGAATGCAGCGGTGACGTATATATGACCGCGAGACCCGGGTGCTGGGAGGCTACGCATTAAAGGGGCGCAGATTGCGAAGTGTAAACGAACGAAAATAATGAAATATGAAAATCGAATTTAACACTATATATATTTACTTATATATATTTATTATATATTTTATTTATTTTATATATATATTATTAGTATATCGTATGGTATATAATAGTGTAGGGCTTAAATGTACATTTAGTGTCAACTTATATAGTTTATATCTTTATTATATATGAGTTAATCTTCATTGTATATTATTTAATATATTTATATATGTTATATATATTTTATATTTATTTTTTTGAATTGAAAAATAATATATCTTTATATTTTGATAGTGTCTTTAGTATAATATTGATAATATTTATATTTTATATATAATATATATAATATAAGTAAAATTGTAATCACGCGACTTATCTCCCTGAAATTTGGAGTTGATGACAGTATAAAAAAAAAATTAAGTCCAAAATTTCTGCTTCTTCAAATTTGATTTTTGAAAAATTGAAACTGATATTTTTCTTTTATATGTCCGAGCTATTCAACATTTCAATTTTCGAAGGCCTGTTATGTGCTGCATCTGTTACAAGAAATCCAGTAAAAATTCTCTGTTACTAAATAATTAAATTAAATTATTTTTTTTTTTTTTTAATTTGTTCCAAGACCAAATCCAAATGAACCAATTATATCTTAATAAGAAAATGTGCCTCTCCCCCGAAAATTTCTAAAATTTTATCCACTTCGCCTGAACAGAATAAAATTATCGCAATCTTCATTTCAAATCAAAAAAAAGGGTTTGGAATTGAATCATTGCTGGGATATTTAAAAATCGGAAAATCCTCTTTGGCTTTTGTAGGTAATTTGAATGTGTCAAGTTTGAAGTCATTTCGAAAATTCTGGAAGTTGATACGCAAATGTAAAAAATGGGTTTTGAAATTGAATCTGAAAGAATGCTCTCAGAAAATATTCCCGAACAGGTGTTTAGGGGTAAAACGCTACAGTTGGTGTATATGGTCAATTCCGTGAATTAAGAATTTATGATCCATCGGTTTAGGGGGTGAAATTGGGCTGGCGCCGTAAGATAGTTGCACCTTGAGAAAATTGTGAGTTTTTAACAAACGAACGTGCCGAACTTGAAAAAATATATTAGTTGATTTTTACGATTCACAAAACATTTCAAAAAATATTGCAGTTCTTATTCAAGTGTCTATTGTGATGTAAGAGTCAAGTGGAAGCAAGCCTGGGTTCAGAAGCAGTTAGATTTTGAGTTTAGTCTCTATTGTTTCATTATTGAGTATTGGAACATCTATGTTGTCTCCAATATATGCAAGTCAAATACAGTCTGCAGAAAGCCAATTACTATGGACAAACAATATAACTTATGTGAGCTAAACAATTGATGATGTAGTGAGAGAACTAAGGATGGTGACATCAGGGGAACATTGAAGCAAGATTACTTCAAGTCACAATACACATTAAAGTTTTTGATGAGCTTTATATTTATGAAAGTGAAGACATTGAAGCCTTAGAATAGTTCAATAATCTCCTTAGTATTAAGGATGAAGGATGAACTATTGTTTCATTGCAGACATGTTAAAGTTATTTTTTTTCTTGCTCTGTGCAATAGCGAGATGAAAAGTTGCAAGAAGAGGCTACAAAACTGGTAGAAATATACGATTTAGATTTATCTTCGGTTGAACATTATCACATTTAACATTAATGTACAGAAGTGAAATGAAAATTGTAACATTAAGATTAGCAACTTTTTTTCGGTAGAAACAGTGCTAGGCAGACTTACATGGTACGCAGATTCGTTTATTACGTTCTCCAGTAAACTTGCATCAGCTTAAAGGCGGTTCAAGCTCAGTTAATAAAACTTTTTAAGGAGCAATATACTACAAGAGGAGCAGCAAGTGCTCTTTTTTTAGCATTTACATGATAGTGTTCTTTATTAAAGAAGGTGATTAAAGGTTATAAATATGAGGAAATGAGCTCATAAAGTTGTGTTAACTATAAGCATTATCCTCGAATATTTTGACTATGCGAGACATATTACGATTTTGTAGTAAAAATTTCTATTTTTATTTCTCATGTAGTATATATAATCTATTAGCTATCATACTTCATCATTATATAAGATGCATAATATAAAATATATAACTATCAATCCGTTTTAAATTCTATATATACTAATTTACATATTAATAATTTTAATTATTTATATAAATATATATATTAACAATTTACATTCGTATTATATTTTATCTATTATTAATATGCTAATATATTCTCAATTAATAATTTTTGCTTGTCGACTGGGACTTGTTCTGATTTATTAAGGTAAAAATAGTAATAAATTTGAGCAATGTAAAAGTGTTTGTGTTTGATTAATTTTTATATCCGAGTACTGACCAAACGGTGAAAGTCTTGTCATCTGCTTTCTATTCTTCTTTACAAAAAATTCATATCATTTTACATCTTCCAAATGAATTCTTACTTTTTCTCAATTATAATTCATTCATAAAGATAGTACTTAATCTTGGATAATACTTAAGCACATATCTTATATTCTCTTCCATGCTCACTATCCATATTTTAATATATATATAATCTACTTATGTACATACTATATGATGACTTCTACAACTTCTACGTCGACATATATATATATAGTCGATCTAGTTACTATATTATCATATATTATATCATTATGCAGCCTTCTAGCTATGATAATCTCTTAGTTATTGTATATATATGGTAAGGGTGCCCATTTTCCCTGTGCGGGCCTCTGACCATTCTTATTACCATCGGAGCATGAAATTTATCTTTTTGTGTGCGAAAACTACAGTTTACATAAACCTTACAATAAAAATTAAATTTTCACCGTGCTTATTAAATCTGAAACTATTGTAACGAATTCATCTTTCTAAGCTTAAGTTTTGTTTTAAAAAACAATAAGCTTTTCAAATATTAATTATCAAATTTAATGCATTATTACTTTTGATTATGCGAATATTTCATAAAAATGTACTGAGGGTTAAATGAGCTATCGTAAATATATTAAGTTTTTCGTGTGAAATATGTTTGTTGGAAATGTGTTTTAAAAATCTTCTCCACAAACATATCTTCAACGGGGAAAAAGATACAATTATTACGTTAGAGTTTATGCCCTGCATGTAAGCAGTTTTATGACAATATTCGGTTATGGTATGCCGTTCAAAGACTATAACCAAAAATACTAGTATTATATATATTATAATTTATAAATTATCTTATTAATATATATTATAATAATTATAATAGTAAATATATACGTATTTCGTCGATCTATATGAATTTATGTAACATTTAAAAGTTTTTAAAAATTAAATTTTATAAAGTGAGTAGTAAGGGGCCAATGAACGTGTATGTGACCCAGCAACAAAATTTTTTGAGAATCCTATTATTTTTATGAGAACACCCAAATTATTGTTTGATGTCTCATTTTCAGAGACCGAATTATTTAGGACACTCCACCTTAACTATTGTTTTGAATCTCTTATTTGGCTTGTAGTTTTTGCGCCTTCGTAGAGGGCCGCAGTACGGATATACGTGCTAAGCTCGTGGTGACATCCAACCTGATTTTAGACTTCGTTTTACCCCTTCCTTTAGGCGTAGCCCTCCTTATTTTTTGTATTTTTTTTACCTTTTATACCTTTTTATTCTTGTCACCGATATTACTTGCTTGTATTGACCATTAATGCTCACTACTTAGATGAGTGACTATTCCAACTATGTATTCTGTTTGCGTCCAGAAACTGTGGTAATTTTACCTAATTGGAACCTTTTCACAAGCAAACAACACACAGAGCAACAGCTGCGGCATGACTCGACTTTCCTAACTTTTTACATGCTGCTTCTTAGCCGACTTTTTGATTCCAGGTTGCGGCTTTACTGTTCGTTCTCATCTATGGCGTCATCATTAAAGTATAAGTAATAAACTTATTATGGATATACGGTACTCTAGATATGGCTCTCGTGGAAAGCTGATGCGATTCAGCTTTATCTGATATGAGGATCTTTATTCCAAGCTATCCGATGTATTAGTTTTATACTGATAATATACTTAGATATATAATAAAATACATAATTAAATACAATATTAATTAATTATAATATTATTTATATAATACTAAGTAATAATTAATATTCTATAAGGTTGAAGATACGACGAAAGGATATGATTTATTTTATCAGATTATAGTATATAGTATTAAATATATACTATGTTATAGAATAAAACAGCCCAGATATCTCACAGAATAATATTGAATTATATTATAATAATGTGACTTATAAGAATTATCTATATCTTTTTAAAATCTATGATACATGATAATAAAAAAAGTAAAATTATTTATAACATATATTTCAGATAAAAATAAAAATTTTATATAATAATATAGTCTAACGGCATTATAGTCGGAAACTAATGTTATTTTAGTGACCATAGCTATAAATTAATCACCGCTATATATAGTATCCTGAATATGTAGATAACTTAATTTTTTGTTAGATATCTTGAATAATAAGGTTTGCATCTTATACTAGAATTGTGATTAGTATAGAGATAGATAATAAATGACTAAGGATAAGTATATATAAAACTTCTAAGTATACTTATACGAATTATTCAATAATATTTCACTGTACTCGAAGTTACTACTCTATACTATAAAAACTATCACAATATACCTAGTATATATACTGTGATAAATCATTAATATTACCGTAGATTAACCCCACACGTGAAGATGTATATTATATAATGTTACATACATCCTAATCATACATCTATACTTCAATTATATGTAACAATCGTGTCAGTTTTGGACATACTTTATAATACCATAATTAGATTTTAAAAATAAGTCTTATATATATCAACTACGATATATCTGACTAAATGCACAACGAGCATTATCAATGTATTAAATATTATATATAGAATTATATATAACACTCATTCTATATATTTTTTAATATTATATAGTTATATTATATAATATTACCACGGTGGGCACAACACGGCAACTATGTGTAATATTTGATTTATAATTAATTCTAAAGTTATATAACTATATTTTTTATCCTTATATATATATATTATTTACCTTTATATGAATACTCTAGTTTATATATATATCTTTTATACTTATGTATATATTTTGCTTATATTTTTATTATACTATATATATATGTTCCTATCACACCTACCAACACACACCACAACACACCACACACACCCAAACCACGTAGGCACTTTTATACCACAATATGGGCACCTTACTACACAGCCACGCGTGGCACTGTCAAACTACACCCGACATAGACACTTCAGCCCCCCCTGACATCACACACAACCTTAGGATGCTGTAATCTCGCACATATATCAACCCTACACATTTCACTTACCATACCATGCACATCCATAGTTACCCACATTCATAGGACAGTACGATACAATCTTATCAGCCCACACTTAGAACACTACTCCTGCACGACACTTTCACTACTTGAGCTAACTACGACTTACCCATACAACTTCATACATAGAAGATCTTTTATAACCACACTTCCTCGTACTATGACATTTATGTCCTTTACATGGACATAATGAATCATCCACACAGCACTATCATAACACTATGCCGATGTACGTGCTCATTATTTTCACTCTTACAATTAGAGCTTACATCAGACAACAATATCTAAATATTATAGATATACAACTATGAATATTGTACGCATAATATAAGTTCTCTAGGCCTTTTCACAGCCCAGTACACTTAATTTCCCGAGATAACTAAATATATATACACCTTCACTACAGCATTTAATATGTTAACAAATAGACACATGCACCCTATCAAAGACCCTTACGCCCACTAACACTTCCTACTCCACAAATACATTGCACACCTCGTCTTTGATATTGCTCTTCGCTTTTGATGCCTCCTTTGATCCTCACTTTGATGCGTCACATTTAATGCTTGTAATTTTGAACTAGCTGACTATACATAATAGGTTGCTCAGCTTTGATCTGCCTCATCTTGATGCTACTTGACGTCACTCTGTGCACCCCGGCTTCTAATGACTTCAG